>JAOXYM010000004.1:22947016-22959313 GCA_028567055.1 Leptatherina wallacei | reverse complement strand
ACTGGAAGCCAATGTAAAGACTTTAAAACTGGTGTGATGTGTTCAGATCTCTTAGTCCTGGTTAAAACTCTAGCAGCCGTGTTCTGGGGAACAACATGGGGAAAAAATGATTATTGTAAGTGCAGTCATGCAATGTTCACATTCATCAATGGGATTATTGAACATTAATGAATTATTCTTGGTGCTTATTATACCCGTTTGTGTTATCATAATTCAAATTTGATGAAAATCATATTGTCTTCTAAAGGTAATGGTTTGGTTACAAATATCTCTGAAATATTAATTCCAGGTTGTATTTCAGCCTCTTTATCTATTTGTACTCCTGTGTCTCTTGGTTTCAGTTTGCCTAATGAAAAGTCTATAAAGTTTAACACAATCTCTTTTTCTCCACATCTGTATGCATGGCTGCTTTAGTTTAAATAATCAAACGATCAACTTGCTCTTCTTCCTCTCCAAGACTCCCACTCTGAGATCACTTGGCAACATTGTGACTGGAACTGATGAGCAGACACAGTGTGTCCTGAATGCAGGTGCCCTGGCAATGTTCCCCAGCCTTCTCTGCCACCACAAGCCCCACATCCAGAGAGAGGCAGCCTGGGCTGTGTCCAACATCACTGCTGGCAAGGACGTCCAGATTCAGGAAGTTATTAACGCAGACCTCATACCCATCCTGGTAGAGATCCTTCAGCAGGTCAGAATGCAGAAGATGGAGAGTTGCTGTAGAATAGTTTTCAATCATCAAAATTTAAAAAGAAGTCTTAAAAGAATGGTTGTTGTTTTTTTTTAACAAAAAAAGTTTACTTATTACTTTGACCATTGAAACGTCAAAGCACCGAACCTGAGCAGCAGCTTAATATGTGAACCTAGAATCTTGGACAAATGTAGAAATAGGAGAATTACTTGTATCTTAAATTCATACATTATTATTTACATTAAAATGCGTTGCAAGATAAATATAGAAAAAAAGAGTTGCAGATTTGTTGAAAAGATTGATATTTCTGTTTATAAAAGATAATACCAGCAGCACACTTGCTCACCTTTTCCCTAACCTCTATGACCTGTTACACAAAATACATATTTTTTTTAAAACGTGATAATTGTTGTGGGTATTGACTTAAAATGATGTCATGGTTTCTTTATGGAGACTTGTGTAATGTGCCTTCAGTGTTATTTTTACCCAATTGTTACCCTACTTTCCTCTTGCCCAAATTCTCAGATGTATTCTTTTTTTTTTACTTTTTTTTTTTAGGGAGATTACAAGACTCAAAAGGAGGCAGTGTGGGCTGTGACCAATTATACCAGTGGTGGAACAGTGGATCAAGTGGCTTACCTGGTCCATTGCAATGTGCTGGATCCTCTGCTCAATCTACTGACAGTCAAAGACAGCAAGATGATTCTGGTCATTCTGGATGCAATCTGCAATATTTTACAGGTACATAGAAAATAACTGCAAACTATCCATTCGTTTTAATGTGTTTTAATAAAAAATAACATATTAAATTGGTATTAATTGTTGCACAGCATTTGCAGTGTTAGTCATCTGGTGTTTAAGACCAACATTGCCTTTACGGAATAAACATGTTAATTAAAAACATTTAATCAAACGAGATCATCTTCAACCATCACAGAGGTGTGTGGATTTGCATGTATCCATAGAGAACTTCTACCTGGGTTGTTGTTTTTTCTTGTTTTCCTCTGTCCAGAATGTTTTTGAGCTGAACATTTGTTTTGTGAAATAAGTATTTATTTTCCTGATTCACTCTGTTCTTGTGTTCATTTTATTTTCCATACTGTTTATGTGGACACCGCTACTTTTTCTCTTTTGCACGTTAAAATGCCATAAAAGGGAAGTTTGAGTAAAACGTGCATTAACCTTAATACAACTGATAGTTGAATAATAATGGATCACATGCATGGTGAGTGATGAGCTAATTGAAGGAATCCTGATTAAGACACGGATATTTTCAATTGGAAAGTTTTAGTTGTTGAAGTATTATACTACATTGGTAAATTATAAAACATTCAAAACTATTGACAAGTTATATTTAAGAAAATAAATAACAGTAAAAAACTATAGTTTTGGTGAATTTAAGGAAGAGTGATTTAGATTCAAGCCATACATGGGAAGTTAGCCATGTGTAAAAATGAAGAGCTAATGGATTATTGTCTCAATTCAAATGGATTTTAACACATTGAAGAAAAAAGTAGCCTTTCAGTAAACATTCTCTTGGCAACAGACATTAATTAGAAAACCGTAAGAGTATCTGAATATTTACAAAATTTGATTTTGGTAAAAAATCTGAGATTATATTTATGATACCGTTTTTTTATTTATTTATTTTGTCCTCCTTTTTTTTCTGTTAAATGATAGTTTTGTTCACCAGTTTGTGCCCACATAGAGCACTTTATTTTTCTGCCTATACATATATTCTACTTAATCGCCTTCCAAACACCAATGTTGGGTTCAGTATTTTTTCCAAGGATATTAGAGCTTGTGGACTTGGGAACCCTGATTGATTAGCAAAACCCTCTGATTGGCAGACCATTGCTCTGTGCAGCTGATAACTCATTTGGTATGTTGATCTAACATTTATTTTTTCTCTTTGTGTACAGATGGCTCAAAACACTGGTGAAATTGAGAAAGTGTGCCTGATGATTGAAGAGTTAGGTGGTTTGGACAAAATTGAGGAATTGCAGTCTCATGATAATGAAGCAGTCTACAAGTCTTCCCTCAACATTATAGATAAATTCTTTTCTGAAGAGGTATGTTTTATTTAGATTATTTATACAATCAAATTTTATGTCAACAGTGGTTGTCATAAAAGAGAAATTTGTAATTCTGACATAATGAAAGTTGATTTTCCAGTTTTTTTCTTTTATACATCGAATTAAGTAATTTCACGAGATCCTTTTTTCTATTCTCTGCGTTAGTCATTTTTAAAAGTGCATGTTTTTTTATGTACGTAGAACTTGATTTTATTTACTCATTCATTGGAGATCGGAGAATTTGAAAAGAATTAAACCTCTGTTTGCATTAGTTTTTTGCAATCCAAAGTACAAGGAAGGGATTCTCTACAGACTTCCATATAGGATTGTAACAAGGCAAAGGTCAGGGTAATGATGCGAGACCATCTCTAAAGCTTAGTGTTTGCAAGAACACAGTGACCTGAATAATGGTAAAGAAGGGGTTTGAACCAATGGAGGTCTTACCTAGAGTTGACCATTCTGTCAAACTGGGGAATAAAGCTACTGGGTCTGTAATAAGGGAGGCGTCAAGTGGCATAATTATCTATCTTAGAAGAGCTAAAGAACCTGTCAAAATGTCCATGAGACAATCCACAAAACACGTCATGTTTTTGCATAATCCTACAATAATTTCCTCTGTCTTTCAGAATGTAGAAGAGTCTCCGGTTCCTGAGGCCAGCACAGACTGCTATGCCTTCCATATCCCTGAGGACCAAAGCGCTTTCCGTTTGTAATGTGTATATTTCTCTTTGTAACATTCAAAAACGAAAAAACAAAACACACATGTATTTATACTTAGCTTATGTTTTTGTTTTTTGTATTTTCTAGTCATTTCAACTTTGTACATAAAAGTACAAACACAAAATATCCAAGTTTTTAAAGAAATGTTTGTAAATAAATGTAATTCATTTATAGCTTTTTCTCTTTTCTGTGGTGTCTTAAATAAACATGCTAGAAACAGGAAATATCCTTAATTTGGTGGAAAAATCTGGAGGAGAGCGCAATCAGTTGCTAGGGGGGAAATGAACCAATGAGACAGAATTCTGAGTCCTTATTGCCACTAGGTGTCATTCTTTGCATGTGTATGATGTGTATGATTTGTGAACTTTAATATGAATGAAACCTCTGTTTTATTCCCTTCACTGCGTTTCACCATGTGTGCTCTTAATGGGATGTAGCTTTTTGATTGAATGGGAGAGCTCTTGCATCTATATTTTCTCTATAATATGAAATTCTTGAAAAAAATTCCAGTAGTATTACATGTTTAATATATCATGTATAACAGACATTGAGTTACATGAAAGCATGTCTCTTACATATTTGATGAATTATCCCTAAAAAGAGGTTTAATGCACACCTCTGAATTTACATTTTACTAAAGGATTACAAAGGATAATTTACCGCTGGATGGCAAAAAAATTGTTAGCGGAAAGCTAGATGGGTGGCACTAAGAAAACTATGACTAAATATGAAAGAAAAGCTGTTTCGTAGTTTTATTTTGAAGTGTGATACCGGATGTACCTCTGTCCCGTCGGCCTACAGAAGCACAGTCTTCACAGTCACATCGCGATCAACTCCAGTCTTAGCAGCACGGGCGGAGTGGAAGCCTAATCAGATGGAGGGCAAACCATTCACTTGATTTGTGTCAGTTTTCGTGGCACAGGAGACACATGGGAATGTAGATATAGGCATTATTTGGTGGAAAATGGGCTCACGTGGAGAGTGTTATTCTAGAGATGCGATTATGATACCATTATATTGTATGCACAGTCAGCGTGATTTGCTATGGTGATACTACAAGCTAACCCCAAGCTAGCCTAGGGATTGATTCGGGAAATACTTGTTAGAGAAACTCGTACGTTGACACATGAATTAGACAAACTTTGTAAATTTTCATCAAGGTGGAATACAAAAGGGAATGTCGAACCAAGGAGCTAGGAGAAATGGCCCAGTCAAGCTGCGGTTGACGGGTAAGCAAATTTAAAACCCTTCTTACGCCGCTCAGTTATGCTAGCACCTTAGCACGCATGCTATTCACTGAAACATTTGTTGGTTGTGAATTCAGAATTATTTAAGTATGTTACCCATGTTCTACTCTGGTGGCTTTAAGACATGAAGATGCTTTAAATGTAACGAGTGAGAGTTTGGTAACACACCGAACACCTCGTAATAGAATAAATAACCCTTCTTGTTTTATGAGTCTTCCTTGTTAGCAGACATTAGCTGTGACATTTTCAACATAATGAAAGACAACTACATAGATTTATTTCATTATGTTGAAAATGTATGAAGGATATTTCATAAACAATGCCAGTTCTTGGCCTGTATCCTTCTCTGAAAAGCATTTGTATATCAGCATATGTTCACAAGACAAGGATTCTCCTATTAAGCCTGCATGGCAAAATTTTGCAGTGACACGTTTTCATCCTCATCTGGTGACATCTGTGTGAACAATTATTTTGATGTTAGAGATATGCAACGAGAAAACAATGTTTTTTACTCTGAATGTTATGAACTGCATTTGGTTAGAAATCATGCTTGACTCTTGTTTTTATGGCTGCAGCATTGCTTCATGACTTCCATGCTTGACTAACTGATCCATCTTGGCATAGATTTTGGAAGGCTAGGTTGAATTTTAGTCAGAACATTATACTTTTGGTGAATAGCTATAACAGTAGAAGAGAATAGCTTTAAAAAAATATTGATGCTCAAAAATATGGACTGGCTGTTTTTCCTTCTTGCCCCCCCCCCTCTCCATATGGGGAATGGTTTTAAATGGGCTGCAGTGGTCTTCCACGGAATCCCAAGAATGTGAAACCTCACTCTTTTCTGATCAGACTCATTCAAAGCAGGATTCATAATGTTTAGAATGACCAGAATATTTGCTCTGACTGTGGATATCAGTGAAGTGAGGTCTTCATGTAGACTACAGCATTCATTGAAGGCATATCCATTTTTTTAATTGACATTTTCAAATTTATTTATTTGTTTTTAGATGAGACAAATTTTATTTGCTCTTGTGGAAGTTTGCGTTTTGATTAAACTAAGACCCACTGAGCAGTTCAGTTTTACGGTCTGCTCAGTGGTGTCATAATTGTCATGTCTTGTTTATATATTTATTTTCTATTTTCCTTTTACTGTCAAATAAACGGATTAGCTGAACTCAAAATTAATTAAATGATTTGCTGGATAATTGTTTACGCTTGAATTTGATAGATTTTTACTTTTTTTTTTAGTTTCAATTTATGAAATCATGTTGCATGAAAAGACTGATCTGTGTTGCTGGTTAATGATTTACTAAAGTAATTGTTTGAGTATGTTTATGGCCTTGTCTGTTTCCCAGTCTTCATTCCTGCACACCACCATATCTGCTCTCTAAATGTGAACCAATCAAACCACTGTAAAACAGTGACTTTTTAGTTCTTCCAATATCCCGTTGAAATTCTCGTACTTGATCATGATTTTCCAAGGTAATCTCTTTTATGGCTTTAGTACCTGTTAATAAAATACTTTTTTAGAAAATTTGCTTTTGTCATCATGTTGCTACAAGTTTTTGCAGATGCACTGTTCGGTCTAATCGGTCACAATGCTTAAAAAAATGTTTTCTTCATAATGGTTGAAAAAAACCCCAACAACAAACCAACTCTGCAGCGTTGGCCAGAGGTTGTACTTATTTGTGATTCTTTGAATAATTTTAAACGAAAAAACGAATTTATGATGCTCATCCAAACCCAAGATAAGTATTAACTTCTCTTGATAAGTAAAAACTAAAGTTCTGATATGAAATTACATCTCTGTTTTTGAAATTAGCTTGTCAAACAATTTCTCCATTTGAGTCAGAGACAGATAGATTAAAAATGTGACATCATAGTTGGCTACACTCGCTTGGATCCTCAGCATTGTTAGATTTTGTGTGTGGGGGGTCTTATACACACTAAGAATTAAGATTTTGACCGGATTCCCCGCCTCGTTCATCATACTAGCAGTTTTAACAGAAGTGCTTCTTGCAGTTCATCATATTTGTCTACTACTGTTGTTCTTTGATGTTTAATTGTGTAAATTAGGAAAAAACTCTAAAAGCAATAGTTGGATTTTGTGAGGGCTTACACAAGCACTTCAGGGTGTAAGTAGTGGCATTGTCCTTCACACTCACTCACCTGCCTCTTGGGATTTGTAAATTGGTGTTACTTAAAATTAAACAAATTAAACAAGATCAGTAAGCTTTTAGTCAGCTTCTTCTTTTAGATATAACTTGGAGTTTCCCAAAAGTAAATGACATCATGAGATTTAAAAGAAGATGTTCTGTCACCCCCTTTAAATCTAGCCTCTTGGCCACACTGTACGAAGAGGAAGGGACTCTATCTGTGATCCACTCCTCCATTAGCCTCCAGTTGACATGCAAAAAGCAGAGAATGACTGGAAGTATCATCTCGGCATACTTCTGCTCAGTGTGAGTATATAGTCCTCAGGCAGGGAAGGAAACTTACACATACTTGAATCTATTATCACTCTTTGTATATGCATGTCCCTCCTATTATATTTAGGAATGCTGACACAGGGGCATGTGTGTGTGTGTGTGTTGTGGCGATAAAGATCCATCCTTAGTTCAGGCACAGCATTAACACTGGGGCAGAGTGCATTTCAGGGATGTAATCAGAGACCAGTGTCTCAACATTCATTGCCAGTGCTTAGAAAATATATATATGTGTGTGTGTGTGTGTAAGTTAGCTTGTTTGTTTGTGCAATTGCAGTTTTTCTTGCTCTTAGAATAGTAGTTGGGTTCTCATGCACAAAAAAAGGGCATTGTCAGCTTTGTAAAATATTCTGGTATAATGTAACATAGACAACTCTCTGTAAATATGGTGAGGAACCAACATCCATGGTCAGGTTTTAAGCCTGGGTTATACTCATGCAGCGTCTGGTCAGGTTAACCGCTGTAGGAGTCTAGGTCAGCAGAGGCTCGACGCGCACCTCTTCGGACTTGACGTGCATCCCAGCAATGAGAACGCAGCTACGTGGAAATACTTCCATGTGATTGGTCAGAACTTGATTCCAAATATTTGATTTTGCTGCCACATTGATGATTTGTTATGCAAAATCTGTGGAGGCCAAAATAGGGCTGATGTGCAAAATTGGCGTGCTATGCAGCTCTGTCAACTAATGGCACCCTAAAGACTGATCACTACATGTTATATTAGTAAATAGTAAACTTGTTTTGTTGAACCATCGAAAAAAAAGCTGCCCTGTGGAGATCCCAGTCCTACCGCTACCTGCAGATCTGGGAATGGAACTGCTACACAGTGCTTTTACCCTACGCTCGAGTATAAACAGACACTGTCTCTGCGACAGCTAGGTGTTCGATGCGCACCTCTTCAGACCTGACGTGCATCCCTGCCATGCGAATGCAGCTCGTGGAAGTACCCCCTTGTGATTGATCAGATTGTCAAAACATGTCATCTTTGATAACAACAATTTCCCTCTAAGAGGGATAAATAAAGTATTTTTCATTTCATTTCAAATATATAATGATCAAAAATAGTCTTTGTTACTCCACTACAGCACACACTGTAAGTTGCTGTTACAGCCTGTGTCACGTTATAAAACTCTGGCCGATTTTTATTTTGAAAAGAGCTATGATAGGCTGATTTTTAATCGGTCGGCTGATCAATTGGTGGGGCCCTTATCCATATAGGGTTGCAAGTTAATTCAGTGTCATGGATAAGTTTTACTCAGAATGATGATTAGAAATGAGATGATAGCAATATAAGCAATTCTACAGAGCAATTACATTTTTTAAGATTATTTTCTTGACCATGCAAAACAGCAAGTGAAAATAAAGTGAAAATAATTTTAGTTTAATTAATATTGAAATATTTCTGTTGAATTTTGAAGACAGTTGTATGAGATTTCTCATTGTTAGTCCACAGTTTTAGATCTTGAAATCAATCTCATTGTCCTCCATGTCTCACTTGTTCTTTTTTTATTAGAATTTAACTAACTTAGTTATATCTTGTGCTTGTCAGTTTGGTTGTTATCTGTTCATTTTTTCACACTTTATGTCCATACATTGTAAACTAATGAAAGTGTGGGCACAGTGTAATTCATTTTGTTGCATTTCAATTGGGCTTTTCCTTCCTTTTTTAAAGAGAAGTGAACTTTTGACAGTTAAAAAGTTGACCAGAGGAAGTGGTAATTATTTCTCAGTACACTATTAATGTGGGTCAGATTTTGATGCGTTTGTTGTATTTCTCTCTCATTAATTTGGGAACACATAATGCTAAACTTGTGCAGCTTTGACCCCATTCATTGCACCTAATGGGCAATGTTTGACATTTCTCTTTTTCTAAGGCAAATATTCAAGTCTATAACAACCACACGCTCATGGATGCCTGTGTTTATGGTTCATTCTTGCTTGGTAGTTTCTGTCAGTTTAGTTTTTTTGCTATATATTTTGAAACAAGAGTGGCCTACATTGGCAGACATTTGTTGCTGTTGTCAGCTCTTATTTTTCTAATCTCTCTCCATCCATTAGTATATGCTATGCTTACTTTTGTCATGGATTTCTTTTCACCTCTCTTTTGGAAACCCTTTTCCTTTTCTAGTATTCATGATTATTGTTGAGGTAATTCCCAACATGATCGCATAGATACCAGGTTGTTGATTTCTTTCTTTTTTAACTAGAGTTTTGGGAGTTTGCATTCAAAGTTTAGATATTTCCCCTGATGATGAAACGGCTTTTATCAGAATTTATTTTATTTGTTGTGACATGAACATGCTGATGCAACTATACATACTGTAAAAAACATTTGTTCTAAAACATATATTGTAATTGAACTTTACTTGAGTTTAATCCATCTGAAAAACCCAGCAGAAACAAAGAACCCATTGCCCTTTCCATTATAAGTGGGGGAAAAAAGGTAAAAAAATGTGGTCTTTAAGCCATTCAACAAAAACAGCCCAAAATCTTCAAGTTAAGTATTTTTTCATGACATCAGTGGTATGCTTCTATGTGGCAGTATTTAAACAGCTTAAAAATTACTGCGCGTGCACTAGAATAGGCTGAAATATCAGTTGATCTGTTTTTTTTTCTGTTTTTTTTTTTACAGAAATATTTTAGATGTTGAAGAATAGTAAAGTAGCCCCTTTACATATAAATTTGTGCATGTGTGTGTGTGTGTGTGTGTATATGTATATATATATATATATATATATATATATATAATTTTAAATGTATTTTGAATCTAGGAATGCAAGCTAATGTTTTGCCACAAGCAGCAAATTTACCCTCTGATGCACTGATGCTGTCAGGGGCAAATCTGTGAAATACTGGGGTAAACTTTCATGAATTTTCATACTTTCATGAATAGTCAACCTGGCCTTGACTTTAGTTTTTGTAAGGGCTTTTATGTAAAACGCAGTTTCTAGTTAATTTAGCTGATAAACTTTGTTCAGTTTGAAGTGAATGACTCCCTTAAGCCATTTGTCTGTGAATCTTGTTATAGTTTACCTTGAATAATACAATCAGTAACATAGATTAGTCTGTGTGCACAGTCCATGCCAGGAAAAAGGTGCTTTGGTGTGTGTGCGCTTAACTGCATGTTTGCTTGATATTGCCTGTTGTGTCTGGGGTCACTGTGTTGTGGTTAGATTTTGTAGTTCAGTGCAGAGTTCTGTACCCAAACTTCCTCCAGTTCTGTTTAGTCTGCGTCACAGGCATACACTTCAAATGACCACAAACACACTACACAGGTTTAGCACACTTGTTTAGTGCTTACATGGGTCCTGTCATCATATGGAAATGGTTATATCAGGTTTATGTTTCAACAGGTCCAGTTACATTTATCATTTCTGGTATTGGTAATGGTTACTAGACAGATGAGCTGCATTCAGCTTCTATGCTCCACATGCCTGGAACAAACTCCAAGAAAACCTCAGATCAGCAGAGACACTGTTTATTCAAATCCAGGTCAAAGACCCACCAGTTCTCTGCTGCATTTACATAGTTTTTATTTAAAAGTCCAAATCTGTACTGTTTCTTTTAAGCTTGAATTTTAAACTTGATAATGTTTTTGATATGTTGTCCTTTTTCAATCTTGATTTTAGATTATTTTCTTCTGTTTTAATTTAATTTCTTTCTTTTAAAAGTCTGTTTTCTTTTAATGTACTTTCTGCAATGTAAAGCAAAAAAAAAAATCCCTTTTTAGCATCCCATCATTTGTTGAAGCTTTGGAATTTAACTGGTCTTTTTTACCCAAGTCACACAGGAAAAAAATACTTTTGATTGAAAATAAACAATACATGTTGCTTGATGTCCACATTTAGAATAATTGTCCTGTTGCTACACTACAGAATGACCTGATGTTGGAGCAGTCTTCTTTTAAGTCTGCATTTATCTTTCTTTTTTTCATCATCATTGTTTTTCCTGTGGAAATGTTGCAGGTCTCTGCACTTTTTTGTAATGCTTTCTGTAGCTCCTCTTCTGGGTTTCTCCCTTTCTCATCCCCCTACCTTATCTCATATGCCCTGTTACTCTTTGCTAATGGCTTACCAAACACACCTTCTCAGCTGACTCATTGAAAATATCTAGAATGCTAGGTATTTGGCCAGAAACTGTGACGACTCTGAGAGTAATTTGTCTTTGGAGAGTTCACAGTGACTGCAGATCAAACTTTCTTCTCTGATGGAGAAATTTGGCTTAAAATTTTGGAATGTGAAGCTGGTTCTAGTGTTATCGCTTTGGTATTCACATCTGGTTAACACAATAAAGTGACAGCAGCAGTGTATCAATAAGCTGTGATTAACTCAGTCAAAATGTCACAACAGTTAATAAAATCCTATACAAAAGCTCTTGAGTATGAAAATATTCTTTTCCCAGCTAATTGTGTCTTAGATTTAGCACCTATTGTAGTGGATTATTAGATGTGTGTGTCTTCCTTCTGTTTTTTGATCTAAATATTAGTATTAAAATGGATAAACCCTAGTATGCAAGGTATTTTTGTGGATCTTCTTGGCATATCAACACAGTGCCATGTTTTAGGAACAATATGGCATATGAAGGGTAATGTACAAATAAAATCTCTTAAATTCTGCAAGTCTTGTAACTGCTGTACTGTTCTCTAGTTGTGACCTGCAGTTCACCCCATTACACAAACCAAACTTGTGTGCTTTTTATTGGATTAGAAGTTTTTAATTATGTAAAATGGGATCAGGGAAACCCCTATGTGTATTTACCATTGATTGTAAAAATATGGACGAACTGTGAAACCACATGACCTGTAGGTTTCTGAAGAGCTGAAAAGAAGTCCATTGGGAGGTTCCCACCGTTGCCATCTTGGCAACGTTACGAGTCTCGTGACTCCCGGAAAACCCAAAAATGGGTGACGAGGTGGCGCTGAGAAGGGGGCTGTGAGTGTGGGGACGGATGATTGACACCCTTCAAACTCTGAGCTATGAGCTAACAAAGCTAACCCGGAGCTTTTTCACTCCCCCCATAGTTGTCACGAAGGTAAACTTGACCTATTAAACCTAAAATGGTTTTTTGAACCAGGCTGT
>JAOXYM010000004.1:22900382-22911299 GCA_028567055.1 Leptatherina wallacei | reverse complement strand
TGGGGACGAGGCGGTGCAATAGGCCAAGCGGCGCCAGAGGTGCGAGGGCCTCCATCGCCGCTCGCGGCTTTAATTCATTTTGTTTTTAAATTCTTCTTGATGCTTTCTGCACCCTGCTGTAATGTGTCTTATGTTTGTATGTAAAGCACCATGAATTGTCCTGTACATGAAATGTGCTATACAAATAAACTTGCCATGCCTTTAAAGGTGCAGCAACTTTTTGGCAACTATAAGTTGCTTTCTACATGCAAGGGCACAATCTTTTTCACTTGTTACAGCTATGGGGTAAATCCAAGCCTTTTCTTATAAAAAAAAAAAGATTTTCTTTAGCTCTAAATCATCTCTGATATGTATGTCCATTTTGCAGTTTAACAGATGATGATGAAACATACCTCACAAACCTACCATTTTAACACAATTGCGTAATTTATTCCACCTACTGTAACAGCTGGTAAAGTAGAAAAGATGAATGGAATGAAGGTCAAGTTGGTGATTTCATTGCTGACAGATGTGATGTCCAACAGAAGAAGCAAGTAACTTTTACAGCTTGTTAAAGTAAGTCACAACCCACAAATCCTCTTAAACCCTAAAATCCCCGATCACCACAGCCTAGTCCCTAAATTAAGTTCGTCAAATGAAGCCATCGCTAGCTGCTCCAACAATTTGCTCGCCTTAGCAAATAAACAACCCTTTGTTTTATTTAATTTATATAATTTAAAAATGTTTCTTATCATTATTTTTCCTCTCCGTAGTGCTGAGACTGCACATTAATGATTTACTGCTCTGCTGCTCATTCAGGTCTGTGCTCTGTCTCTCCGTACTCAATCTTTGACCTCATCTTAGACTTTGACAAGCCTGACCTCCGTGTCCTAAATGACAATCCCCCCCCAAAAAACCAAAGATCTCAACTGTCTCTGGGCAACATTTTTCCTTGATATTTTTCCCTCCTTTTTGCTGTTTTTGGGTAGGTGAATATTTACCCCGCCCTTATCAACAGCATGTTTTTTCTACAAGGTTAGATTCGCCAAACAGATTATGTATTTCAACACAGTGTCTACAGATTGCACCTCAGTCGTTTGATCCTCTTGCGCACTTGATTTAAATATGACTGACGGCCCTGTTGCCTTTGACCTCGACTGATGAGGGCCCTGAATTGTCAGACAGTCAGACGCAGCTGCATTGCTGTGGTCTACCACACTGTCTCTCATATACTTAGCTTCCTCCCTTGCACCAGCACAAAGTGTACGTCTGAAAGATTACATCAGTGTTTGCTTAGGGTATTTTTAGGTGCTGCTGGATTTGGGTCCAGTGGGCATCAGTAGGTATTTTCCCAACCAAACTGTAAATCTTCATGACACTTGCATCAATATTTGCATTGATGCTTTAAGAAGTGCTGATTGTGTTTGATACAGTATATCTGTGTGGCATATTTAACCTAAGAAAGATGACAAGAAATGCCAACTGTTGAGTTTGCCAAACTAAAATCCCACGCACATACTTAACAATTTTTAGTTGTGAATTAATAGTTAAGTCTATGCCTGCTGTAAAAAATAGTATATATAGCAAAGAAAATGTTCTTAATGTTCTGTGCATTAAAAGGTAATGGTATTTTAGAGAAAGCACCCAATAGGTAATAGGGTAAAATTCTCAAGTGAAAAATATACATATTATTTTACTTATAATAGATTCTTCTTTTTATTAATACAAAATGTATTACACTCTATAGTGTTTAGAGTATTATTTCTACTTGCCTGTGCAAAATTTGCATAGAAATTTAATTAAACCATAATAATCTGTTATGTAAAACATTTACAGATCTTTTAAAGTGTCTAGAAATGTAACATGTTTTACCCTCTAGTCACTTCAGTCACCGCAGTCTGTCTGCATTTGGTTTCCTGCAATTTATGTAGTGTTGGAGGGCAGATGTGGCAGCTTTGCAGTTGGGAAGAATGTTGTAAGTCATGCTTTTACTGGCATTTTTTTGGCTTTTCTTTCTTTTCTCTCCTGTATTTTTAGCAAGTGAAAAGAGTATAATCTGAGCAGACTCCTAAAGGGCCCTTTGATTTGCTGGGCAGGGTGGTGTTGAGGTGACTGGTGTGGCTTCAACTCCACTATACTTAGTCAACACTTATTACACCCCACCTGTGCCTGCTGCTGTGTGATCAAAGTAAGCACACTTTTTCACCCACAAACGTGCAACTTTGCAACCCTGTGCATGCACTCTCAATGGACACACAGACACAGAAAGACGATGGATGCATGTTATGACTCTGCAGGTTCAGATGCAGGTCATCCAGTTCTTGCAAATGTTCTTCCCTTAATTTCTGGGGGCATTTGTTGCCTTTTTCCTCGTATTCTGTCTACCTTGGAGTAACAGCAATACAAACCTTTGACTCTTTAGATTGAATTTGACTGTTTGACTATTTGTTTTGCATATTCCTCTTTTTGTTTTGGAAACACTTTTAGTTTTCTCTGCTTGTGTTTTCTATACTTATCTCCAAATATGTAGAGCTTGTCCCATTTGGAAACTAGAGACGTTGAACTATGTTAAACTATTTTTTTTAATTACACTGTACCCTCTAAAGAAATACTGCACTAAAATTGCTCTTTATTATATGGTTCTTGAGTCTTCCAGCCAACAGGAAATCATTCCATTTTGTTCTGAGGCATCTTTTCTTGCTATCCTCCTTCCTAAAGTGGTTTTCAAGACTGCTCTGCTGCAGTGTTTCCCCTCCTTTGACATGCTTGAAGCCCCAGCGCCTGCCAATAAAATAAATAGCAACAGACTTGATTATACAGGGATACACTGTTTAAACACTGCTCCCGTTTAGTTTGGAGAGCCCAAATAGATAGATAGGCCTTTTTCTACCCACTGAGCCAGCGAACCCAAGCATACAAATGTTGGCATTAGTGAATGGCTATGTGCTGCTGTCTGAAAGGGCCCCTCCTTTCTTCATATATCAATCCAGGCCTCTTGGTGTGCTGCCTTTGTCTGGCCTACTGCAGCCTTGACGCTTTACTCCCAGCAAAGGACAGTAGCCTCTTTTAAAGAAGTCTTCTGCTGGCTCAGCGTCTCCTCGAGGGAAAATTAGGGCTGGTGTCCTGCTGAAGGGAAAGATTGTGTTTTTACGAGGCCCACCCAGGCCTATTACCACCAACACCACAGTGTAGGCTGTAGAAGGCCAGAGCTAGAAAGCTCACCTTTGTCCAGACTGTATTAGATTCTTAGATGATAGAAGCTCAGAAGGGCATGGGTGTAACATGGGGATAAAGGTTCATTTTTAAGTTCATTATGTTGAATTTACTTGTGCACTCGCTGTGTGGCAGGCACAGACTCTACTCTGCAGTTCACCTTGTTGTCTGAAAGGTGTTCAGCTACAAAACAAGGATTCAACACAAGCATGAACTCTGAGCCCTACATGTGTTCTACATTTACCGGGAATTTATATTGTTATGGAGAGTGTGTGTGTCTTTTTCAATGCTGAGCTGTAAGAAATATGAAGTACATATTTACAAAAATGAAGTTTTTTGTTTCACCTCAAAGCACGAGGAGTGGTGGCAGCTCCAGTGGTCAGATGACGGAAGTCCAGTTATGGTTGGTGGAGGGCAGGGATACCTACAAGGAATTAATCTGGACTATGGACTTCTTTAGCCTTTAGACAGGAAGTATAAATGTCATGGAATGGAGACAGACACACAGCTGGAGTAATGATTTAGAGGGAATTTAAAAAACAGTTGCTGAATTTGGACATGGAGAGAAATGTGTGATGGAGAGAGACCGAGACAACACAACTTATCTGTTCAGTTGAGCTAACCAGAGGCGCCAGCTTTGCTTTTGCCTCTCTTTTTTGTAAATTTCTCTTCCTCTGTGTGTGTGTGTGTTTGTCTTTCTCTGTGCTTACTTAGGGTTTATCTCCCCCTCTGTCTCTTTCCTTGTGGGGATATTAACCAAATGTCCTGTCAAAAGGCCTGCCTGTTCACAGGCCTAGATCAGATTTACTCAGGACTCTGTTTAGTTCTCTTTGCTTCATGATCATTGATGAGAGGGAATTTCTTACAAAACTCACCAGGTTAGTGGTTGGGGGCGGGGGTGATGCAGGGATTTAGGATTTCTTCTATATTGGGATTTTAAGATTATTACATTCACCTGGTTTAGAGTGATAAACAACTTATCACAGTCATGTTTAGATTGGATATTGTAAATGGAAAGAGCAGCTCAGGTCAGCTTTTTGCAGCAGCTGTTTAAGTGCATGATGAATCACGCTGACAAACATTCTCCTGTATTTTTCCCTGCCCTTCTTTCATGTCCCTCATTTACCTTTTTCATGCCTTGTTTATATCCCTCCATCTGATCATCGCTTCCTTTCCCCTTCATCCATCATTTACTCTTCATCCTTCATCTGCCCTCGCCCACCTTTTCCTCATTCCAGCCATCCACCTCAGTTGAAGGAACAGGGTGGTCCTGGGGGCCCTCAGCAAGCTCTGTCCCCAGCCCAGCTACCTGAAGAGGCAGAGTGCCTGACGGTGCCCAAATACAAGAGAGACCTGGTGCAGAAGCTAAAGATCCTGCGACAGGAACTGTCCCAGCACCAACCGCAGGCCGGCCACTGCCGCATCGAGGTCAGCCGTGAGGAGATCTTTGAGGTAAAACAACAACACTGCCTGAAATGTTTGGTGACCCTTTCTCTTGAATGTGATGATGACAGAGCACTTTTTTAGTAATCTGAAACTCTGCAAAAGCAATACAAATCATAGCTTTTATGTTCACAAATGATGTGCTATCATGAACCTGAGCAAAAGTTCTACTGAAATTTTACAATTGGGGAGATCAAATGTTCATCTCTCACCTAAAACTTAATATGATGTGCTTTTAAAAATAATCTGTAGAGCATCTAAGCATAGCTACAAACATGCAAATATGTGCTTTTCAGCAGATAATTGACCTTGTTTATGATGTAAGCCACAAATAGCCATGGCCAACACAGAACCAATACCCAGAACTGCTTCATGACTTTCAGAGAAAAGTAGGAACAGCATGGCCTTCACAACACCACAAAACTATTTTTTCTTTTTCTAGTTTCTTTTCTTCTCCTGACTTTTTTTTTTTTTTCCTTTTTGCTCCCCCAATCATTTGTTCAGCTGAAGCGAAGGCATTCTTTCTGGGTGATTTCAGCAGCTAAAGTAAAGGGGGGAGGGGATGTGGAGTGGGTGAAGAAAGGAGTGAAGACAGCAGTGGCAAGTATTTGTGGCCAGACATAAGTTCATAACTACAAGCTGAGCAATGAAAACTATGACTTCATCTCACTTTGACATGACAGCTGTGGAAGGAGGAAGTCAAGTGTGAAAACCTGCTCTGCAGATTACTTGAGGCTTTCGAGTAGGAAGTGAACAAGCGACACAGTTTACCGCCAGCAATCACACTTCTGGCTTAGTATGCGACCTAATGCATAATTTCACTTCATGTTTTTGTGTAGCGTTTTAGATTTTCCTTTAACATATAGATTTAAAAACGTAATGCATAGTGACACCCTTGTTAGTGCTTTTCTTCCGTTTATCTTAATCCATCTTAACTCTGAAACTGGTGTGAGCGTGAAACTTTTTGATTTTCATTTAGCTTTCCACATTGCCAGAGCAACTGTGAAACGTGTGTTTCAGTCAAGGATGGAGCTGTGCAGCATCACAATGCAATCTAGACTAGTTTTAGTGTGCTGGTTATTTCTCATGGGATGTAAGAAATGCGGCAAAAATATGTGTTGTCCATCATATCGACCGTTGTATCACCTGCAGGACACTGTTAACAGTAGTTTCAGTGTGGAAGCAGTTTGTCAGAGACAATTATTAAAAGGATTCCCTGTTTTTGTGATTTTCTTCCATTTCCAGAGCTCCCAGTTACATGCAATTGTATGTAAGCGGTCTCAAGTTTCAAACTGGGAACTTTCATCCCTTTACTTTTTGTTTTTTTCAACTCTAAAAAAACACAGTATATATACATTAAGCCCAGAAATATTGGGACAGTAAAGCACCACATTGGAATCTAAATGAAACAACTGAGATGTAATTGAAGCGTCGACTTTCAGGTTTAATTCAAGTGGTTGAAAAAATATATCCTTTTGAAGAATTTTAGATGTGCAACCATTTTTTGTGAAATCTTCTTATTTCAGGGGCTCAAAAGTAATTTGACAATTAACATTACTGTAAATGAAATGTTTATTTTAAATACTTTGTTGAGAATCCTTTGCACACAATGCCTGCCTGAAGTCTCAAACCAATGGACTCCACATGACACGGGGTTTTCTCCTTTGTGATCCTTTGCCCGACCTTTACTGCAGTTGTTGCTGGTTTGTGGGTCTATCTGCATAAGTTTGGGAAGTGAGAGTGAAATTCATGGTCAGTCATGTTGAGATCTGATGACCGACTCAGCCATCAACTCCAGACCTTTTACCCACATGATTGATGATGAATTAATGAGGGAATAGCCCATGAAATAGTTTAAGCATTAACTGTCCAAATTACCTTAGGCCCCTTGAAAAAGAGGCAGTTACATATTAAAGAGCTGTAATTCCTAAACCTTCCGTCCAATTTGGATGTGAATACCCTCAAACTAAACCTGAGAGTCTGCACTTTAAGCCAATATTGATTGGATAACTGTATCTTGAATATTTTTTGGTATACAGCTAAAATAACAAAACCTGTAGCAGCGTCCAAATACATGTGAGCCTGGCCATGTGTATATGACCACAAATAAAAGTATCTGTGTGTAAAACACAAAGATTGGCGTTGATTCACAAAAGGTATCCAGGATGCAGCTTTTTGCTTTTTCAGGGTAGACTATTTGCAACATAGATCTGCCTTGCTTTCACCCTTGCAGTGGTTCTGTGGATGTGGCAGGAAATTGTTTACTGTAGGGTTGTCTCCGAGTGTCTGGATTCCTCTTACAGGAAAGATGGACAGAGGACTCTTACATAATGTAGAAAGGGAACAGTTTTTTTAGGTATACCAGTGGAAAGGGTTTGATGGAGGGAGACTAGAGCAGATCCATTCAGTCCTGGAATCACTTTCTTATTCTTAAACTAAACATTGTAAGAATTTAAGCTATAGTTGTTATTTAGCCTTTAGTCCTGTCCTGAGTTTGTGATTAATCACAGCTTCACTCGGCCTTTAATAGGTTTTAAATGTTTTCCTTTAGTAATCAGGTTATAATTATTAGTATATTCTTTAGAAGTATTAATACTGTAGATTTGAGAAGATGATTTGAGAAGATGAGCTAAAGGTTTTGAACATTCATCTAAAGATGTAATGCTGTCCTTTTTCCAGGCCTTTGTGATTTTTTTAGGCTTATGATCATAAATAAGCTATTGTAACATTACATCAGTGGGTTTTCTCTGTGTGCCACATGCTTTTGTTGACGGTTAAAATATTAATTCATTCATGTTTTAATGTAAAAATAAATACAAGACCTCCCCCAGCTAAGTGAAATGACTGCACACACAGCTGGACAGGCTCGTTTGTTTTCGTTTATTCTTGCAGTCCTCATTCCAAACGTCATGAAGTACCCGGGGTCTCTACAAGTGTGTGTTAGTATGATCTCAATGTTAGCTTTGTAGAAGTTCTACTATTACATTGAACACCACATATCTGCATATTAGAAAGGTTTGCAAGTTTCCAGATGAGGTGACCAGAGACCTGTGGTATATAATTCATGGTACGGTCTTAATTCTGCTTTTTGTGCTCAATTTTAGGAGTCATACCGGCAGGTTATGAAGATGCGTCCAAAAGATCTGTGGAAAAGACTAATGATCAAATTCCGAGGAGAAGAGGGTCTGGATTATGGAGGGGTAGCAAGGTAATTTATTACAGCGTGTGTATATATGATGTGATCTGAATTTCATTACAACTGTGAATCTGTGTGTGCGTTAGGGAATGGTTATACCTGCTATCACATGAGATGCTGAACCCCTACTATGGCCTGTTCCAGTACTCCAGAGATGACATCTACACTCTACAGATTAACCCAGACTCTGCTGTCAACCCAGTAGGAATCATTTTACTTTGTTGTAATACAGTCTGGCAGATATGTGATCACAGACTTAACATGACATCTTTTTTATTTTTTATATGTCTACAAATTTTCTTTAAGAGTATCTTGAAATATCCAAGCTAGAGTCATATAACTCTTTTTTTTTTTTGTTCAGCAAATGTCCTGACAGCCACTTCATGTTTATTTTTATAAGGAATGTTATTTAAATAGAAAAATATGAAGTAGAGATTTGTTATTGTATTTGAAGCTTTGCAGCAATATCATGTAATCGAGGAATATTTGTGAATTATGTCTTATTTTATTGTATTTGTTTTACCGTTTACTCTGTCCTTTCCATACATTGCAGGTCTTACATTTGCTGTGAAGATTTAAGCTGTGTAATCTGAATCTATACGGAAAACAAGCTGCATAAATAATAATTTCCCTGTTTATAATCCGCAGGAGCACCTGTCATATTTCCATTTTGTGGGTCGAATCATGGGCATGGCAGTCTTTCACGGCCACTACATCGATGGAGGCTTCACTCTGCCCTTCTACAAGCAGCTGCTGGGAAAACCAATCACGCTGGACGATATGGAATCTGTCGACCCCGACCTCCACAACAGTCTCGTCTGGATTCTGTAAGATACTTCTTTTTTCCCAGAAAGCATATTGCTTCGTAAATGCTCTACTTTAACAGCTCCAAACATAAAACTGGTTCTTAAGACTGTAGCACACTCTGCTGACAGATGGGCTGAACATCTAACCTAAAAAAAAATGTCACAACCCCGATATCTTCGGTCTCGTGTAACACTGTTGACATACTGTATTTATAGCTTACAGTTATGACAATTAGCCAGAAGAATGTTTATATGCATGTTTTTTTTCCACATCTTTTAATTAGTAATACTTTCTGAGACCTCATTATGTGCATGAATGTGGAAACATTACAGCAATACAGAAGCAGTGATCTTTTGTTAATGTGTTTATGCTTATTGCAGATTATTAGTGTGTGTCTTCTTTTTGGCTTTTTATTTTCTTATCCAGATATTCAAAAAACATTCTGTACTTTCTTTCTGCCTCTTCCTTTTGCTCAGGGATAATGATATCACTGGCGTCCTGGACCACACTTTCTGTGTAGAGCACAACGCCTACGGTGAAATCATCCCTCATGAGCTCAAGCCCAACGGAAAGAGCATCCCTGTGACAGAGGACACAAAGAAAGAATATGTCAGGTACAGAATGGGATGCACACACCAAGACAAGGGAGTCTCAGCAGAATGGAGCCCATAGAAACATTACATTTCCAATTTTCTGAAGCGCTGTCACTAATATAGCATCTATGCGTTCACATGAAGTGCTAACGTCTGTTGCAGGGAATCCACAGTCACAAGTGGACAGCTGTATGTATATGTATTTACAACCAGTGTCTTTACAATGTGACATGTGCATCCTGACTGGCCAGGTGTGATCAGATCACATGTTACCCAGTCTGTGTGCAGATAAACACAACTTGTGCCACCCATTCAGCAAGCAACACAAGCAGGATATTAGCA
This sequence comes from Leptatherina wallacei, assembly GCA_028567055.1. NCBI lineage: Eukaryota > Metazoa > Chordata > Actinopteri > Atheriniformes > Atherinidae > Leptatherina > Leptatherina wallacei. The sequence continues at coordinate 22,901,726 of JAOXYM010000004.1, read as the reverse complement.
GGTCTACTCGTGTTTCTGGAGATCACAAATACTCTCACTCACTTGGACTACATCAGTATTGGAGTTTTACATGTTCTAGATTCACCTATGTCACTTTTCTAAGGAACTACTTACAAATATTTCAGTCATCTTAAGCTTTTACCCTCGGAGTTCTGACTACTCAACTTTGTTGCATACACGAGTGCTGTGTTTAAGTGGGTGCGCATGCGACATTAAGTTGAAATTTAAACAAGAACTTAAAGACGTGATGACCACAACTACATTTCTTTATTTTGATTGAATAGAATTATTCTGGAGATTTGAAGAGCAAAACCAACATTTTGTGGCAACTGTTTTGTTTGCATGAAGTGACATCAGGTTGTTCTGCACCTGAATGCATTCTCACGATGAATTATTCAGATGTGGCCTGAGCGGTTGGATCTGGATATCTCCTCAGTCTGTTCCGCGTGTTTTCACTCACACATTTAGTGATGTTCACTTGTGATCAGATCTTCCAGGATGCAGTTAAACACCAAGTGTTAACAGACTCAAAATGATGTGTTTGTATTTTCAGTTTGATTAGCTGACATGCTTGTGCTCAATGCAGGTTGTATGTGAACTGGCGTTTCCTTCATGGCATCGAGGCCCAGTTTCTAGCTCTGCAGAAAGGCTTCAACGAGGTCATCCCACAGCACCTGCTTAAAGCCTTCGATGAAAAGGAACTTGAGGTACAACCCACATTAGAGACAGTTTCCGAACCGTCCCACTTTAAACCTCAGTCATCCTCTTTAGTTTGCTCTTTGATTGGCTTAAATTCTAAAACCTCAGTGATTTAATGATTAATTATTTTCTGTTTTAAAATTTTGCTTCTGCTTTCAGCTGATAGTGTGCGGCCTGGGGAAGATCGATATCGCCGACTGGAAGTCCAACACTCGCCTGAAGCACTGCACCCCCGACAGCAACATCGTCAAGTGGTTTTGGAAAGCTGTGGAGTCATTTGATGAAGAGAGAAGGGCCCGGCTTCTCCAGTTTGTTACTGGCTCTTCTAGAGTCCCACTGCAAGGCTTTAAGGCTTTACAGGGTATTTAACATGATAGTTGCTTTTTCTCTGCCAAACCTCAGAAAGCTGAGATCAACCCCCACTTCTGGCTTAGCTTTTGTACCACTGCTCAGTGAGGGATATTTTTTAAAGCTTTTCCTCCACTTACCTGTCAATCATGGAACTTCTTTATTCAATTCTACAAAAAAATGACCAATAGTCTTGAGGCTGTTATATCAACTATTCTGTTAGACTTGATTCTTCATATATATATATATATATATATATATATATATATATATATATATATATATATATAATATTCT
>JAOXYM010000004.1:22851613-22861840 GCA_028567055.1 Leptatherina wallacei | reverse complement strand
TCACATGGTAATAAATGGTAGAGATACCAAAAAAAAAAACTTTTTTTTCCCCCACATTTTGTTAAAGGGTCCAATAAATTCTTCAGATCAAAACTATTGGACTTTTCTCCCCAGTTTTTCTTGGATTGGGCTTTAAAGGGTTCAATCTTTTTTTGCTCTCCTGAGGGATTAATATAGCTGTTGGAAATTAGAGAGAACAGATCTGAGTCCAAATATTGCAGCTGTTGGTTTCATTTATACAAAACTACAAATAACATCAGGGAATGGTTTTAGCTAAAAAGCAGGGTTGAACCAGGATTATGAACACCACTGTACCACAGCACCTCCTGCTGCAAAACAAAGGAATAATAAAAAAAAATAAAAAAAAGTTATTTACTATTTCAAATGAACAATGTGCAGTCATGCTCTATATAGTAAAAATGAAAATATATTACACACTATTAGCAAATTAGCCTTTTAAGACCTGGGGTATTTTTACACCAGTAAAAAAAAACAGTTTGGAAAAATTGTGAAATTCGACAAATCTCTTATAGCCAGGGTGTGATAAGAAAAACTCCACAAACAGCCTGACATTTGTACATCCTTCAGATTAAAACTATAGATAAAAATGTAGATAACTGCTTCATAATAATGAGCCAGTGAAACAGATGCTACTGAACCTGTTCTAAAAACTCAGAAAAATGCAGGTGTGCCTAATATGTTGCAACAGAAATGAATCATTCTTTGTGCATTTTAGTCACGGTAGTGATAGATAATATCACAGAATCAGACTCAAAAGAATTTGACCAGGGCATGTCTTCTCTCGGCCAAACCTGTAATTTAAACTCGAAACATTTTTATTGAAATCTATGCTTTGCTTTTAGTGCTACCTCTCTCACCAAGTCCAAGGATCTTTGGGTCATTTAATAAATCATATAATCTCCAGATTATGTGAGAATAGCATTTTTCTTCAGCTAAACCACAATCACTTACCTCATTAACAAAATAAAAGCATTCATTTCAAGACATTTATTTCTTAGCAACTTGTTCAGATATTGGTTTTGTTCTCACATTCAACAGTTGAAATAACTCAAATCCAAAATTGCTTTAACAGGAATTCAACAATGTATAGCTTCATTAAAAAAAAAAAACAATCATCCAACCCCACAAATGACACTTGGCTATAGCACTCAAATAGCATATTGATAATCTTGCCTCTGACTTTTGTGAGATGGTGGGTTTTTTCTACTTCATACAACAATGGATTTCTATGGCAGAAAGAAACAAGATATATCAGGGACACATATTTTTAAAATGCTTAAAATGGTTTTATCATTGCAAACACAGAGGCCACGGGCAACTGTAATCCAATATTGACAGCATGCCATTTCCCCATCCCTAATGCTCCGATAATCAACCCTAGTGTTGTTCCTAAAGTTCCCTGCCATGATGACCATCTTCCAGCTGCAGCTGCTGTTGCTCCCACAGATACTCCGGCCGCTCCCACCACACCAAGCAGTGCTCCTGCTGCCCCCCCTTCCCCCAGAACTGGGGCTAAAACCTCCATCCCAACTAATAAAACCCCTGCTACCGAAGCTGCCCCTGCTATAACTTTTACCTCCCCAGCTGAATTTCTTACTAGTGTCCCACCAACTGTAGCCCCCAAGCCCAGCTGACACAGCTTTGCACTGAAGAACGCTGTATTCACAGCTTCCAGAGAGGACAGGTAGTTCATACGGGTGCTGATGTCTTCTCTGGTCTGATTATGACCTGCTGCTCTCATCTTCATTGCAGTTATTATGACCACCTGCCCGGCATGTAGGGTGAGAAGGGCGATGACAAAAGTTGCAAACATTCCCATGCAACCCACCAACATCCAAAACTTAAAGTCAGAAGATTGCAGAAGAAAATAGCCCATCAGCCCAACTAAAGCCAGAAGCACTATTAACACAGACTGGTGGTTTCCATAACCAAACAGACCAAATCCTGATGTTACCATGGCAATTATTGTCATTGGAACTCCTGTGAAAGCCAAAAAGTCAACATGTTTCAGCATCACAGTGTTGATCCAGTAGTGGAGGGTTCTTTGCTCCATCTCAGCCTCTTCATTCTCAAGCCTCTTCCTCTCTATTTCCTCCCTCTCCTTTTGCTCAGTAGCCCACGCTGTCCTGTCTTCCATCCCACTTGTATTCCCTCCTTTCTCCAGTGACCGAATCTTCTGCTCTATCTGCAAGGTCACCCTCTGTCTCTGCTGCTGTTCACTAATCTCAAGGTTCTCCCTCTCCGTTGACCTGGCAACAGATCCCAGAGTACAACATACCTCCCCCTGCTTCCACAGGATCCTGAACAGAAAACGCATAGGTGGCTTGAGCACAGTGAATAAGCTGAGACCCCACAGAAGTCCCACCATGTTATAATTCTTAACAATCCATTCAATTGCACTTCCAAGCGTGGCTCCGCTGACGGTTGTCCCGAGGGCGCCAGCAAATCCTGCTGATGCCCACAAGCCAACAGAGTGTTTGTGGGAGCCAGTGCAGCTTCTCGTGGCTGCAAACACTGACACTACCACTGCTGCGAGAATCACTCCAGCTATCACCGATGTCATTGCTGTTGTCAGTGCCGTGGCTCCCATGAGGGTCCCCAGTCCCAGAGCACCCACCGCCCTGGCTTCCTCCATTACTGGCTTTAGTGAGCTACTTCTAGTCATCACTGCCACAATCTGGTCCACCGGGTCCTCTGTGGCTCCCAGTATGCAGCCTCCCACTGCTCCCAGGACAAATCCCACAGCTGTTTCCTGTAACTTGCTCTTGGCTCCTGAAACAGATACAATACAGGGAATTAGTTTGATTGATTTTACTTATATTCATGGTTAGATAGTTGGCTTACTTTTTCTATATTCTCAGTTTTAGTTTTGATTCTTTTAATGTTGTGTTTTCCTTTAGTGGTAGACTTCTGAATCTCCACATGTAGGTGAGTGTCTCAGTAGCATTTCAACACTCATACATCTTAAAACCTTGTCTGTAAAAAATAATTGTGATTTCATTGATTTATTCCACCTTTTTTCCAGATCTTGAATGGTTGCTCTTCATGATGTGAATTCCTGAAATATTGTATTTTTGAGTTTAGTTTAACAGAAATGCATCCTCTTTATTGTTCAGTCTAATGAATCACTTAATGAATTTATTAAGTGTGCAAATGCTTTAAGTTGCCTCATGTTATGGATTACCAGCCCACAGTCAGACACTCTCAACAGACTGGTTAGTCAGGTTTAACCAGCAGAGACAACGTGCTACTGCGATTCATATCTGTTCCCTGCTGCATGTGACTCTGACCAAATAATTTACACAAAGAAATGAACAGAAAAAATAGTCCTCAGTAGTGAAACATCCTCATGTCAGAAAAAATGTCTTTGTTCACTTAACATGCCGAAAATAAAAGCATTTGAAGCCTTGTATGCCTGTTTGTTTTTGTTAAGCTTTGTTTACACAGCAAAAGAGGAAACCACGATTCAATGTTTCATCTTCAATACAGAAATTAACAAGTTTAAAAAGTGTCTTTACCAAGATTAGTCTGTTTCATGTTGTTCTGTGATAGGCAGCCACTGAAGAATCTTCCTCTGCGTTAAGGTAAAGTTCGTCTGTATGTTGACAGCACGACGTGCATAGCAAAATGCAGCTGAAAGGACTTTTTTCCCCCTGTTTATATGACAGCTGATACAGGACACACCTACTGCTGGTTTGTCTTCCCTGTAGCCTCCATGAGGGACCCTGTTCTCCAGGGTCTCTGCACTGTATTCAGTTATTAGTTGCTTCTGTTTGCGTATTCATACTGCATATGTTATCCACTTTGTAATATTTATTCATGTTTATTCCAGTATGCAGTATTAAAAGCATGCAGTTCAGTTAAATTCTAGTCGTATAATGCCACAGCATATAATGTTGTCATGTCAGGGAACACTGCAGGTAAACACTGAAATTGTTTCTCATTGCTTTTGAAAATTTCAGTCAATGTGTTAAATATTCCCATTTCTCTATGACAGATTTACTGCAAATGAGAAGTGCCCAGCAGATTATGAGGATATTACTGACACCTGTTGGATGATAATCAAACACTTTGTAAGTGAGCCACATATCACTGTTTGACACATCCAGACTTGTTTCAGGTAAATGCTGTTATCTGACTTGGTCAGATAATGAGATAATAAAATCCCAGATCTAATCTCTTTCACCACATTACAGACATGTAAGTTATTATTTCTATAACTCATTTTATATTTACTTTAGCCTCCCATGAAACTGCTGGGTGTCCCCCTGAATCGGCCCCACCTCACACTTTAAAAAAACCTTTAAATTAGAGTATCATTCACACAAAGTATGTCTGTGATATCACTTGATCTTCACTGTTGAGGCACATCTATGAAAGCTATTGGAGTTTTAATTCTTCTTTTTATCTTTCTGTTTGACTTCTAAATAATGACTCTGAGCATTGATAAATGCTAAACCTTTACCTTTTTGAAAATTATTATCAAGATTTCTTTATACCTGATCAAGCATTGATTGATTTAGCTGTCTAAGTGGACAGAAGTAAGCATTTAGATGTTATTTCACTATTTCTTTTGGGTGATTTTTACTGTTAAAACCCATATGACTGTATTTTCAAATATGTCATTTAAATGGAAGGTTTTTTAACCATTTAATAAGCAGGGATTGGTTTTGTTATCTGACATAAGCCAGTTTATCTGCTGCTGCAGTAACATTCCACAGAGTGGCAGCATATATTCACTTTTCAGGTTTAGAAATTCATCATGGCTTAAAAACTAAAGTTAAATTTTATTTGATTGTAAGGTATCTATCCTGATTTTAGTATAACAGTATAATGATTAGTTTAATACAAAGCAGTCAATATCAGAGTCAGTATACACTCATTTGTGATATATTTATTTAATTGAGAGTACATCACTTTAAAGTCAACAGTAGGCCACAGTGAAGTTTTTCAAGTTAAGATAAAATCATGCTGCGCTTAAGGCAAGCTTCAAAATATTTGAAAATCTTATTTCTCTTGATTGATGTGCCCATCATGAAACAAACAAAAACAGGTATTAATATCAATTTTATACTCATCAAACTACTCATTAACTCCCACTGTGCTATGAATGAGTATTCGTGGATTAAAGGGATTTGGATAACTCATCTATTTAAGACAAATAAACCAGGACAACAACAATATATTGTTGTTGTCCTGGTGCAAAAAGCTGAAAACCAGCACAGAGTCATTTAAGTCAGTTCAAAAGTCCTCCCTGTATTCATAACATAGTATACTATGAGACATTTTCTGTCTGCCTTTTTATATCAATCAGATAACTGTTGATGCATTAAATACAGTAGATCTTGTATAAATGTAGTATAAATGCATTTGGGACATGCACTGCTTTTTCACGACACATTGTATTGCTTAGCAGTAAAGAAAATAATACTGTGGTTCTTCTTTGTTTCCTTATTTGCGCGCCAACTTCTAGGTTTGAAAAAGAAACACCTATCCCAACCAACCAGCTGATCATATTAGCCAATCACAGACAAGGGACGGCACAGACAAATTTGCATAGAGCCTGTATTAATGCGCGTTCCCTCCCGTTCCGCAGCACATTCGCTAGTGAGCCTGACAAGCGAAGAAAAACATGCCTGAACCTGCAAAGTCTGCGCCCAAAAAGGGCTCCAAGAAAGCCGTCACAAAGACTGCCGGCAAGGGGGGGAAGAAGAGGAGAAAGACCAGGAAGGAGAGCTACGCTATCTACGTGTACAAAGTACTGAAACAGGTCCATCCGGACACCGGCATTTCCTCCAAGGCTATGAGCATCATGAACTCCTTTGTGAACGACATCTTCGAGCGCATCGCTGCTGAGGCCTCTCGTCTGGCTCATTACAACAAGCGCTCCACCATCACATCCAGGGAGATCCAGACCGCAGTGCGTCTTCTGCTGCCCGGAGAGCTCGCCAAGCACGCCGTGTCTGAGGGAACCAAGGCGGTCACAAAGTACACCAGCTCCAAATAAAGTGCTCGGCCTTCTGTAAACAAACCAAAGGCTCTTTTAAGAGCCACCCACTTTATCTGAAGAGCAGGATTTCATTAAATGATCTTATTAAATCCAATCTAGATAATTATAATGACGTGTTCACGCAAAGGAACGTGTCTGAGCGTTTAACTGTTTCAAAGATGTTTGTCTCATAAGTTATTGAATGAGAATCTTTTTGATGAAAATATAGGACATTAATGAATAGGGAATGTTGTGTTTATTCTAAAATAATACTGCGGGTGGTCTTATGCGATTTAAAATAAAGTGTAATAAATGCAAGAAATCGCAACTAGTACGCATGAGCAGTTGAGTCATGGCAGGGGCTGATGGGAAATTGAGTTCTGTAAAACTTGTGGTTTTAATACACTGTAGCAGTATTAGGCTACCAAAGCTTAAGTTTATTTCCACATACAGAAGGAAGCGTGAATATGGAAGTTATGAATATTTAGATGTAAATTCTGAGTAGTGAGCATTTTTTAGGTGCTGAATGTTTCTCATTAACTGATAAAGCTGTGATGCTGATGCTGGCTATTATTGATTGAACTCTCAGGACTTTCAAAGTGCATTTTTCAGATGTAATTTTGCAAAGTGTCTTGACTAATAAATTTCAGGTGTTTGTTGGGTGAGTATTCAAAGATCTGTTGCTTACACTAGTCACAAAAAGTTAGGGAATTTTAAATTTTCAGATAAAATCTATGGAAAATGTAAAAAGTTCATGTTACACTTATGATTGTAGGAATATTTAAATAGAATTATGCATGGTATCAATCTGACAGGAAGTAAATAATGCAAACTGGTTATCTGTGGAATTAATGCATTCATTTTTTCAACATAATTACTCGTACTGTAAAAATCCAAATTTGGCATTATCTTGTTAAAAGAAGCTGATTTTGGGCAAATAGGCGCCTTGACACAGCGGTGAACCGAATACACCGAAAACTACTATATCCTTTTTTTATGAAGATTCTGACAGTTCGAAGCCTTACAATAAAGTATCAATATTATCACACTAGTACCGATCGACATTAATACCAACGTTTGGTAATATCTATATTCGCACTACTAGTAATTCCTTCATTTCAAACAATTCATTAAATCAGAACCCAACAACAGTGGCGTGTACCCTCACAACATAAAGATATCAATGTCTCAATAACTTGTCGTGTTTGAGATGTTTTATTGGTCTGATCATGTTGAAATAAATGGTGTGATGAGGACTGATTAAATTTAAGCTGTCATTGAACCAGAACTAAGTGGTCGATTCATGGCTCAGACACTTATTTTAGTGTGTGTGTGTGTGGGTTTGTTTGTTTTTTGCTGTTCTTGTATTATAGAACAGCATGTATGAGTAGCTACTTAAATATTGAACAATTGTACACATGCATTCAAAGGTTTAGAGACAGCTAAATTTAGTTTACCTGTAAAGGTTGTAGTACATTCTAATGTTATACGAAACTCTGAATATCTCTAACTCTTAGTGAGTCCTGTATGCATGGTATTTTTCTCTTTTGTAATAAATTTCCTTGGCTTAGATTCTAATAATCAATGTCATTGTTATTATTGTCATTATTTATTTTATTATTATTAGGCTATTATTATTATCAGTGTTGGTGTCAGTAGTAGTAGCTGCAGCAGCTTTAATTACACAAAATACCTAAAAATACAATATATTCATATGAAGTGGAAAAACTTTGAGTTAAAACAGAAGCTAATAAATTATCCCACTTTAATCCACAAATCAAACATTTCCAATAGTAAACTCTATCAAAGAAAGCAAATCATAAAAGAAGAAAGCCTCTAATATTTAGTAGGCTACTGATACATCGGTGATCTAAGCTTGTTGCTGCTTGTTCAGTGTTATCTCAAGCAGCTGGTTGTCCTGCCTCAGACAGCTGCTGTGTTTGTTGATTCATTTTCAAACTTTCATGAGGAGTAAAACTAAGTTGAAGTGCACGCCGAAAACAGTGCTCCGTTTTATTCATATCAGAAGTCCTAAACAAAGGCAACTTATCTGGCTGTGCCAGGCTCCATATCAGTGTGTTTGCTGCCGCTGTAATATCTTCTCTTTATGAATAAACTATCGCAAACAAATGGTTGTTTTCTATTTCAATCTCTAAATGAATGTTTAATGCAGCTAGAAAACGTTTTTAAAATGAGTTCTGATGCGAATAAAATCCCTTTCAGAGGAAAAAGTGAGGTAAAACTCGTCGAGGAGTGCTGAGCTCCGCGGCGAATCTCTGATGTTTGGAGGCTCTACAAAAAAACTGAAAAGAGCTTTTGAGCTGTAAACGAGCTGAACATGAAGGGAAACAAGTCTTCTGTCAGCGTCTTTACTGCCAACCTTCTGCGCTGCCCCGACACCGATTTTTTACTCTTTTAATGATGGAGAGAAAACACAAAGTGGCGACGTCCATGTTGCACACAGGCGCTAAGGACAGAGTTGAGTCTCCACGGTTCTCATGGTGTGTTTAAGACCAGCCCGCTACTCTGAGCTTCTCATTGTTGCAGTCTGATTCCTGTTGCATCGCGACTAATAACAGTAGGTGAAAGAGACAATGGCAGAAGTTGCTCCCGCTCCAGCGCCAGCCGCCGCTCCGGCCAAGGCTGCCAAGAAGAAGGTTACCAAGCCGAAGAAGGCCGGTCCCAGCGTCAGCGAGCTCATCGTCAAAACCGTGGCCGCTTCCAAGGAGCGCAGCGGCGTCTCGGCTGCCGCCCTCAAGAAGGCTCTGGCTGCCGGAGGATACGATGTGGACAAGAACAAGGCTCGCGTCAAGACCGCCATCAAGAGCCTGGTGACCAAGGGAACTCTGGTCCAAACCAAGGGTACCGGAGCCTCCGGTTCATTTAAGATGAACAAGACGGCCGCACCCAAGGCACAGAAGCCCGCAAAGAAAGCAGCTCCCAAAGCAAAGAAGCCCGCCGCCGCCAAGAAACCCGCAGCCGCCAAGAAGCCCAAAAAGGCGGCAGCAGCCAAGAAGCCAGCAGCCAAGAAGTCTCCAAAGAAGGTGAAGAAGCCCGCAGCGGCCAAGAAGGCTGCCAAGAGCCCCAAGAAAGCAGCCAAGAGCCCCAAGAAGGTGGTCAAGAAGGCTCCCGCAGCCAAGAAAGCACCTGCAAAGAAGGTAGCCAAGCCTAAAGTCAAGAAAGCTGCTCCCAAGAAGAAGTAAACTGCCCTTGCCTATTTAAACAAATAAAAGGCTCTTTTAAGAGCCATCACCATCATCATAGGAGCAATTTCCTCAGAAACATAACATTGTGTAAATAATTGTGAAATCCATAAGTTGACCTGATAGCCAGTGTGTACATTTTATACTTTTGTACAGTATCTTTTTATACTTTTGTTACACATTATAGATTGTCTTTGTTCCACTTTTCCACAAGTAGTCATTTATCAGGATCTCTAGTTTTGTCTGGACTGGGATGAAGTGCATTACTTGAATAAAAGATGTGACAATGGCATACTTGAGTTTTGTTGTCAGTTTTTACTTCTGTATAATTAAACATTGGGAACTTTGAATTGTTCAAGAAAGGAGGAAAACAACAAAGGAATGTTGTATTTCTAACCAAGTCATATGTGTATGGTGCATTGTGTTACTGCTATGCTGATAATATTATTGGTTAAGTTTAAGGAAATAATTTCAAGACTTCATCAGTGAAAAACATCTGTGTTTTAACATTCATTTATTCAGAGATAATATATAACTCCTCCATAAAAGCTTATAGGTTTCTGTTTACAGATGTGATGTTAATGAAAGAATCAGCTCTTTTTAACAGCTCTTTCAAATGAACATTGAGAAACTTGTAACAGTTGCAAGCCTGTCTTTTTCAAATCCAAATTAACCATGCTACCTTCATTTAAAACACGTGTGGCATCACGGGAGGGAGTCTGTCAAATATGCTCCATCTACAGGCAGAAAGTTTGGAAGCAAATACTCAGTTTGTTCCAAAACATTGAAATTTGCTAATATAGCTCAGGTTTATTCTACTTTTTTTGTTTTTTTTACTGTATTTTTCCAGTTTTTAAAAAAAATCTTGTATTGCTTTTATGTAAGTACATATTTTCATTATTATTCTTAGATATTGAGGTTTTTTTTTTTGCCTTATTATAATGTTCTTGTGTGGAAAATTTTGGAGTTAGATAGTTTTGCATGCAAGTTCATTGTAGCAGCTTAGTTTTTGTT
>JAOXYM010000004.1:22777249-22787601 GCA_028567055.1 Leptatherina wallacei | reverse complement strand
CAATTAGCAAGCATAAAATGACTTTAATGTGTGTGTATGTGTTTGTGAGTGTGTCTGCTTGTTGTTATGTGTGTAATGAAAAAAAAAATAAGATTCAGTTAAAAGCTAAACTAAAAAGGTAGGTCTTAAGTCTCTTTTTAAAAACATTAACAGTCTCTGTGGCCCTGAGGCTCTCTGGCAGGCTGTTCCACAATTGAGGGCCATAATACTGGAATGAGGCCTCACCCTAAGTTTTAGTCCTAACTTTCGGAACCATTAAGAAGCCAGTACCAGAGGACCTCAGGGTCTCATAATTTAAAAGCAATTCAGATAAATAAGAAGGCCCAAGACCATGAAGACATTTATAAACCACTAAAAGAACCTTAAAAAGAACATTTTTACTTTTTATTATCATTTATGCTGTGGGATAGCAACCCATTCTGCAACCAAAAGTTGTTGAAAGTCAACCAATGTTGGTCATTCTGGCACATACATGACCAAGCCAATCTCACAAGTGTTCAATGAAGATCTGGACTCTGGAGGCCAATCCATTCTTTCCACTCCCAAAATCATGAGGTAATCTTTGATGGTCCAGGCTCTGTGGGGGACAGCGTTGTTATCCTGGAGGATGGAAATGGGATTGCCACTGGTTGCAGAATCTCATTCTGATATGTCTGTCTACCAGTTAGGTCCTAATTAAGTTACTTACTTTTTTTTTTTTGTTAAATTCACATTAAAATAAAAAGACAGCTGACATCTGGCAATAATTCAAGCAAATTGCCTTATTTTAATTCAGGATTTAAAGCAATGTAAGACTTACACAGTCAACTTTGCTCATCTTGAATTGAAATGAAGTTTAGTTTTTGTTAATCATGCATACACACCAGGCAACATACATTTTATGTTACATAAAGAAACAGAACAAATAGAAGATTCAGTTAAAGCATGGATTAAAGTTCAGTGGACAACTATCTAGCCAGCATCCAGCTTTCATAATCTTGACTACAGAACCTAAATTGATTGTTATTGTGATTTTGATTTGCACATAGGACACTATTGCCTTGATTAGCTTTCAGTTAAGGCAAAAAGTTCAGTTAAAAACTCCACAACAAACAAGTTTTCTTCATCAGTAAAATATTTTCTATCTGGCATTTGACAATGCATAAACACTTTGAATGTGTTGCAGTCACCATTTCCAGCATGAAAGAAACAGCAGAAAACAGACCAGACAGACACCATTAACTGCTTTTGGGTTTGTGCTGATTACAGAAAAGAAACTGGGACGTCAGCTGGATGTGAGACTGATTTAGTGGCATATAACTCTTGTCCCTCCAGGGTTGGCTCCGCTGCAGAGTGGGCACTTGAGTTGCTTGGCTTGCTGCCACGTTTCAGCAGACTCCAGTGGATTTTTTCCTGACTTTGTCCTGACTCAAACTGCTCACTGACGCATTTGTTTTTCAAGCACTCAAACAGCCCTCTTTTTCTCCATTGTTGTGGTTTTTCCATTCTGTGAGTCACAGTCAAAGTGGTACACTTGCTGTTGATTGCTATCAGAGGAGAGGATATTGAATTAGTCAGATTCAGCAGTTATTGTCAGCATTGATCGGTGGGCTGTGTAATTTGGATATTAAAAACTGTCACAGTTTGCTGAATGTAGATCTTAAGTTCAGTGGGTGATGTGCTGCAGGCGATTTTAATTAAATCTGATCTCAACACTGTTTTGCTAGATTTGCTCAGTGAGAGAAAAAGTGAAAGACAAGTGGGAAATAGATCATTATCACCATATAACACTAGGGGGCGCAAACACATTACACATGAATTCATCCCTAATGAACTGTCAGTTACAGAAGAGTTAATTAATGGTTTACAACAATTTTACTGGAGCACATTTCCCCTTGACCGCTAAAGTTATAGGGTGGGAAGAGATCTGGTATGGCATTATTGGAGTTTAACTCTGAGGATGCAGAATTGTATAGAGGAGACAGAGAAACCAATGTTTGTGTTTTGTTGTTTTGTTTTCTCTAAATACTCAGAAAAGGTTCTTATGGATATTCCAGTGTCAGTTACATGAGCTTTTAAGTTGAAAAGTAAGTAAAAGTTTGTTTTCCCTTGTTGGACTGATCTCGTATGTGTGAGTGAGTGCATTTTACTTTCTTCTGCTTAGCTAAGCAGTCATTCCCTTGATAACCACAGAATGGCGTGGACATCTCCCCTGAGATGTTAGCTTGCGTGTCACCATAGTAACCTATGAGTCACATCCATACTGTAAAGAAATTTCCAGCAAGACTTTTACGAATGAAGAAGAAAATTCTAGAAAACTACAAATAATACTAAAGAGACTGACTTCAAACATGTCATCTGTCTTCTTTTTAGCAGAAAAAAAAGGCTTTTTTTGTTTCGGAAAACAAAATAAAACATTACAGTGAACTGGTTGCCAACTGCAGACGAATAGTGGCACATGCACATCCCCATTTACATCAAGGACAGTGCTGTAAAGATCATGCAGCATTTTGGACTCTTGGGGGACCTGTCAGGTGACTGACAACCTCACCTTGTCCATACACACCTCCTCCATTGTCATAAAGCTTACCAGTGCATTAATTTTCTACAAAGGTTAAGAAACGCTCCTCTCAGTCCATTAGTTCTACAGAATCACCATGGAGAGTGTGCTCACCACCAGCATCTCTCTGTGGCATGTTAGCAGCAGTACCTCAGACAATAAAGTACCAAAGAGTGGTGAAGCAGGCTGAGACAATTACTGGGGTCTCACTGCCACCTGTTGGGGACCTGGCCCAACAACACTGTCTGTGGGGCAAAAGGAATTATCTGGGATTTCTACTCATCTTTATCATGGACTATTGTCGCTCCATCCTTCTGGCAGAGGGCACCACAGCCTGAGATGCAGAACTGTCTCAGCCACAAAATGTAGTATTGATTTTATTAATAAATCAATCAATTTATTCATAATTATTTACTAATACAGTAGCCTAATTGTTTTAGGCTTGCCTATTGCTTACTGTTATCTATGAATTAAAGAAAAGGCACATCTGTCCATCTTTTTTTATAAGAATTAGTAGGTTTTCGAAAATTAAGAAATATTTTATTTACAACACTGTTCAAGATCGAAAAAGGACTCGTGAATAACCTCACCAATAAAACTCAAACGTAAACCTTAACTCAAATTACATGAATAAATATTAAAAGTATAGGTGGCTGGCCAAGCTGTTATAGGACACGCAACACATAGGGTAAGTCTTCAAGCAATGAGCTGTTCAGTCTGCTGGACACTTACTGCATGACTTTTCTGACATGTCCTGTCTTTTTCTTTTTTTAATTAAGTAAATACCAAACAGAGACAAAGAAATCCAAATCAAGAATATTAACAATTATAAATCTATATACAATTAATAAAAAGCAACACAACCAAACTGTTATGTGTAAGCTATTAGAGTGGCAATACTAACAGAATAAAGGCTTCCAGTAAGCTGGGTTTCTATTATAAGTAAGGACCTGCTGTGCCAATGGAGTCTGACAACTGAACATGTCAAACTAACATGAGCCACATTCACCCACTTGTGTACAGACTGACTCATACAGCACTTCTTTCTATACAAAGTAATCTGAAAGATGGTGCAAAGTCCAACATGCTACGCAATGCTTTTTCTCTATTCTGCACTTACTATCGTATACACACATACCATTACAATGATGGATACATTGGAGAGACAGCAGGCTTCAGCCTAAGGACACTTCAGCATACAGACCAGGAACGCTGGGATTTGAACCTACCGGCCATCTGATTAGTAGATCATCAATATTGGTAAAACAGTCAGGCTTTCCTACACTTTACACACACTCCAAAGAATGAAGAGCCACGCAGAAATGACAATGCACTCACAACACATTCAAATGTTGAATTCTTTTTTTCTTTTCTTTTTTAAAAGGGTGAAAACAAAAACAAAGAAAGGTAAAAAGTCAGGTTTTTGATGAGGATTTCAGTATCATCCTCCAAATCTCTATTTCTATTGCAGGATGCACTTTTTAGCTGGCTATTAAAGACTCAAAAGAACTGAGAATTTAAGAAAAGTTTGAAAAATAAACAGTCTGCTTGCAGAGGGGACATACCAGTCCTGTCAGTGCTTCATTTACAGTATAACAATATAGGCTAAGATTAAGTCTGACCATTTAATTATTACAATAAGAGCACATTAGTCAAGAAATGAAAGCCTGTTACAAATAGCCTAGGCTTCACGCACAATATGAAAGACCTACATTTCTGAATGAATTGATTTGACTATGAAGGAGGAGGGGAAGCAAAAGTGAGAGGAGAGGAGGGAGAGAGAAAGGACTGCAAGTTGAAGGGAGAGGACAGAAAGACGGGGGGTGGGGTGGGGGGCTCAATGTAATGTGTGACAAGTCGGCAGACTGTCCTACAAAGAGCAGCAGACCTCATAGCTTTCCACTTTCCCCGACAGCTCAGTTTCATATCTTCATATTATCGGATATACTCACAGCACATAAACCGTTCCTATCCGGGGGGGGGGGCATCACTTTTGTCGGGATGTTCCTGCTGTGAACATGGAGTTTTTCTCTTCTCGGGTGGCAGATACGTTGCTGTCTCTCCTCCGTCGGTTCAGTCCTTCCAGCATCGCTGACTGGTTTCCAGCCACCTCCGCGCGACAGCTGAGCAGCTCGGGTCCACCACCGGAGACCCGGTGGGCGGTTCTGGAGTCAGAGGAGCTAGTAGTAGTCCTTCCAGAGCAAAGCACCTGACAGGCAGGTAAGGCTTCACGGACCCAGTCAGAAGCTGCTTTCATCATACCATGTTGTTTGGAGCATTTGAATGGGATTTTACATCGGAGTATGTGGTCAGTAAAAGTAATAAAACAATTAATAGGGACAAATGTTCCCTCAGGGCGAATGAGCAGAGGCTAATTTATGGATTAGGCTCACACTAAGTGATGGTGACGTTGGCTACTTTTAGCCCTTAGCCTAACTTGAGGTTAAGCTTTAGACTAGACCTCAAAATGTAGCCTAATTCATCAATATTTGTACAGCCATTTAGCTGTTAATTTAGTATTTTTAAATGGCTATAACTGGTTAAAAATAATTCTCAGTGCAGTGTGTTGTATAGATGATAATATGTATGGTTGCTTAATGCTTCATTTATTGAAAACTCACATATTGGGATACTAATTGTCTGGCTACATCAACCTCCACAACTTGACACAAATTACATTAAGCTTTGGCAGTCCTCTGTTTTTGGTACCTCCCCACACATCCAGTATATAGGCTATATTTTAGAATAACAGCACACAGACTCTTTTTCTTTTTTCGCTCTTTCAACACACACCTGACTGAAATTAATGGCTGTTAACAGGCTCAAGACAGAATCAACGGGGGGTATTAGAAACACTGAAATAGACTATGATTGATGCCATAGATTCTTAAACTCAGATTAAATCTTGTCCATTCATCGGGATGCCTTCTAGATACAGATGCTATAAAATGTTATGTTTGCAGCCAGTTTATTATACAACTGAACCTTTAAAGTACTGTGGGCCAAACGGAAGACTAACAAGCCACCAATTAAAATAAACTTGGGCCATTCCCAATTTCGGGCTGACACCTTACATCTTTGCTCCAAGAGATGCTCCACCTGATTCTCCAAACTCTGGTAAAAGCCAGCCTGGCTAATAGTTGAGATATTTAGGATGTCATTATATAAAATCTGACAATTACAGAAAGCACAAACATGACTGAAACAGGGAGCAGAGAGCTCCCTGCATAGAGCTCCCAGAGAGCACAGGCCCTGGAGCATCATCTTCTCAATATAATAACTGTTTGCTTTTTGCTGAGTTATTGTTGATAAAGGGTTCACAGAGGAAGGAGAGCAGCTTATTGTACTATGCTGCAGCCAAGACATTTGCAATCTTTTTCTACTGGTTTCTTGCTCTATGTATTTGGAAAATTCTGCATTATTCAGTGACCACTTGGGATAATTAAAAAAAGAAACAAAAAACAACCTCTTCACACAACAGTGTCATACTGTCACCTCTCCGCTTTGTCATGTTTAAAAGCATTTGCAGCACCAAAACAATGAAAGTAATCAGTGGAAAACGCCGTGTCAAAGCATCATTACATTTTCAACAAAATAGTTTGTCTATACTTAGCCTGGGTGGGCTGATAAGATTTTTTTTTCTAGCTATACAAAAAACAACCAGTTCACCTACAGCTGTTGTAAAAAAATATAAATCAACTCAGATTCCCAACAGTCTTCTTCTAAAGGAGTCAAGAGCTGACAGAAATGAGATATTCTTCTCAGGCTATTATGAAACACACTCAGTGAGTGTCAAATCTGCTACTGGATGAGTGAGTTATGTAAAGCCCTATGTGCAAATCACTCCAAAATACTACTGTACCTCTTAGCCAAAAATATTCCCTTCTTTATCTCTTACCATTGTGGTGTTTGCTGGCTCGAACCTGACATCGACATAGCATCCATCTTTAGGCCTAAGTTTTATTTAACCTTGCTCTTGCTTCTCACAGCACTGGAGGTTTTCTCAGCTGCTTGAGAAAGGATTAGAGTCATCCTGACAGACGTGTGAACGTGTGAGTTAGTATTCTTGTTTACTCAATGCAATTTCACACCTGCACTCTTGACTTTTCCTTCTGGGTCATCTCCCTCCTGACCATCTAGTCTTCCCATAGCATCTGTCACTTCATTTACCAGTTCATCTTGGTGTTTTCCATCACTCCGTCAGCTTTATATGACCGAGTAGAACCTTATTGCCTTATAGTCATGAGACAAAACAGTGACGCTGTCATAGTCTGTAGCTGTCAAATTTAACTAACAATAAACAGAAGTTATTGAGGATAAAAAGTCAACAGTGTCTTGTAACAAGGACAAAGACTGTATAAATTAAGATAAACCAGACAGGAAGTATCAATAGATCAGAAATCCAGATTGTGGTCATTTTTGGTGTAATGTTATTGTCATTATCAAGGATCGTTTGAAAAAATAAGTACCTGTTTGGCTCTGAAACCTTTGCACCCTGCACTTGTTTGCCAAAAAGCCAGTCCACTTCAATCTCATATCTAGCAAAACTCTGTTGTGCTTATTTGAAACTCAATCTGCTATTCTTAAGGACGACAAGTGATTCTGATGTAATTTTTTAGGGTGCAGTAAGGATGTGTGATGATTATGGAGGGAGCTATGGGGTGTGTCATACAATCGCTGTAGTTAGTATGAAATTCTCCATAGAATACTGTCAACTATGACAGTGCATGAATGTGGTAGAACTGAGACCTTGCAACATGTTTTGTGGTTGTTTTTCATGAATGATATTATGCGATGCTTCTGTTCTGGTTTGATTAAATCTTATCGTTTACATCCTCCATTGTTATTTCAAGTCTTCCCACCAAGAGTGATAATTTAGAATAAATGTGGTCGTCATGGCTGTACTGGTACAGCAGAGTCAACGACATCCTGTGCTGTGGGTTTCATGCAGTAGTTCGGATGAAAGCAGGAGTGAGTCAGTGTGTTGCTGCATCCTTGCGTGAATCCCAAAGTAAATACTTCCACTGCAGAGTTCAGCGGAGCACTGATGCAGATAGCAGCTGTATACCTGTTTGTATTTTGGGAAAGCAAGACACCCTACCATAATATTTGTTTTGTCTGCCAGTGTCTGTCCGTGTGTCTAAATCACCAACTTTCTAAAACAAGATACTAAACATGATAACCTATATTAATGTAAACTCTATTTCATGACTGAGTTCATGTGCAAAGTTTTTTTTTCCTGTTTGAAATGGCATTAAAAAATGTCTTTCTTATATTGCTGCAAATGTGTTTTATTGGCAAATAAAGCGATCAAAAGGTGTTAAGAAACGTAATCTATTCTGGCACCAAATATATTTGTCTCTTCTGTATTTTGATTTAATAAAGTGGCCAAGGATGTTGATATAATCCTCTTATCCATATGCCTGTTCGTTGTGGCCTTCCACAGTTTAAACTTGATGTTGGTTGCATCAGCTGAGATGACTGTAATGAGATTCCTGAAAGCACTTGAATGCTAATCAGATTTTATACATTCTTAGCGCCTGGTCTGATCTGAAACAAATATGGTCACAGTATCTTTCCAAAATCAGCAAATTTCTGCAAGTCAAGTTTTTTTTTTTTGCAAATAATCAACATCAACTGCTTTGTGGTTCCAGTCTTAAACTTTCAGGTCATTGCTATCTCAGCAGAGCTGCATGCAGAGCTACTGTATTTGCAACCCGTTTTGATTAGATGACCTACATGTTCATGTTAAATATTTAATTTGTAGTATTGAAACATTAGTTGAACACAGAAATAAAATTCTTCTTTGATATGCTTGATTTGTTGTGGGTAAGCATAGAAACAAAGAAACAGTGGAGGCTCAATGCTACTCATTAGTATTCACCTGCTCCTGGATGCAGCAGTCAGAGAACTGTGACCTGCAGAGGTCAGAGATTTTTGGGTGGGCTGACAGGTAGAAAGAAGTCATTGCGAGAAAGTCTCAAAGCCATGAGACTAGAAGCTGTGTTTGGCAGCTTAGTGAACAGTGGGATCACTTTCATCCTTGTGGATGGCTATCCGGTCTGTTGTCATTCATCTGATCTGAATGACTGAAAAAGGCTGTAAAAATGTGATGATGATCAAGAGTTTTGCTACAAGTTTATCTAGGGAAAGAATGATAAATAATATGTTATTATCCTGACATAGCCTATTGATTTTCAGTTTAATCAATATAGCTTTACATTCCTTGTCGCCAGTTAATGTTCCATGGTGGGAGGATTTAATTTGGCAATAATCAGTCTCCTCTCACTTATATACGTATCAGCTGTATCATTAACATTTTTCAGACCTTTAAGGGTGGATTACACGTTGAATAATGTAATGCAATGCAATGCACTGTTTTTAATTCTATTTAAATGTCACTGACATAAGATAAAAGACAACTCAACACACAGACACATTAAAGATGGTATTTTGATATTGTAGTTATGGCATATTTACCATTTAATGGAATCAACATTTATTTAAACACCAGTCTCTATTATTGTCATGGTTTTTGCTTCATATATGCTATATTTTCATGGGAATAGCTTCATTACTATCAGTAGGTTACTGCAATGCTATGCTGAGGGTTGGTACTTAATTTCTACCACTTAACAATGTTGCTGAACAATTTTATTTATTTTTTTGTTGGCAGTTCCATTATCTATTCTTGATCCACTATTCCATGAGGAAACAAGTACACTACATGTTTACAGTGTTAATACAACAGCTTACTTTCTAAAATCCCAAACTGAAACTTCGTACATCACAGATAATGTCACTTTGTGAACTGATCCAAATGAAATATCAACTTGCAGTCTGACTGTTGTTTATCATTTTAGCTCTCCAGCTTAGACAATTACTTATTTTATAGACTATAAAAGGCCATGTGACCTGACCTACTGGAAGTGTTTTGTAGTGTTCAGAGCAATAGACGTCTTTAGAAACATATTTTTGACAGCATAATGACACATTCAGCCTTTCTTCTTGCTTTCCTTTCCTTGCTTGTGCTGCAAATTTAAAAGGGTAAAGCTGAGCTGTCATTGGCCTGAGAGCTGATTGCTGAGAGCTGATTTTAGCTGTAGCAACACTCAGTCAGTTATCATTTAAAATGCAGGAATTGGAAAAAAATAAATTCATAGAGGCTTTCTTAAAGAAAAATGTGCTCAGCATGACACTAATATTGTTATAATGCAGGATGTTTTTCTTTATTTACATATTAACTGCTTGGTTGGGAAACAGTAGTGGTAGTTTTAGTGCTGCACAAACAGTATGTAGTGTCAAATACATGGCACTGGTGGAAGTCAGTTCCATGTTGCATTGAAAGACATTTAAACTTTTTGCTTGTAAAATAATCAGTATGCAAATGTTGGAACTAGCACTGTTAATCACCTTCCTACATAAAATGTGGTTATGGGAGGGTTTGGCTTTTCCTCCCTGCCATGACTGTTTTTTTTTTATAGCAGCACATATAGTATAGATGCAAGTGTATGAGATTGCTCATTTACAACCACAGCACTCCAGCACTTGTTGACCTTCATAATGAAATTGATATCTCAGAGATATATACGCTTCCAGTTCATTGAAAAAATAGGAAACACCTCTCAAGTGAAGCTAGTTCTCAATTTCCATCCATAGACGTGTGAAATATGGTGGCTTTGCTTTACTTAAATAAACAATGCTTGCAAATTTTGATCCATCAGACATCACAAGTTTTCATTTTCTGTACCGCTTAATCCATGCAGGGTCGCGGGTGGGCTGGAGCCTATCCCAGCAAGTATCAGGCGAGAGG
>JAOXYM010000004.1:22762130-22777149 GCA_028567055.1 Leptatherina wallacei | reverse complement strand
CATGCATGTCTTTGGACAGTGGGAGGAAGCCGGAGTACCCGGTGAGAACCCACGCATACACGGGGAGAACATGCAAAATCCACACAGAAAGGCCACTGTTTCAAACCCCTCCCGAGCCCAAACCAGCAAGCCCCTCTGGCTCAAACTCTGCCCTGGACTCAAACCAGCGACCTTCTTGCTGTGAGGCTGCGGTGCTAACCACCACACCCACAAGTTTTCCACTTTACCTTAATCAATAGCTGTTTTCACATTTTTCACAGTTTATTGGTAAAAAAAAAGAAGTTCTTGTTAAACTGCTCTTGTTCATGGCTCTTCATAGAGAATAAACAGAGACGGGCTCAGTGCTTTATCAGGTGTGCTAACAAATTGCTGGCATTGTCTAATCATCTGAGTGACAGCAGTGTCTTTGGTGAGAACAGTGTGCTTCACTGTGGTGCCTCCCACATAACACATACGTGTCAATGTGGTTCTGGGAGAAAAAATGACAGAGAACTTTTAAAGATGTGCTTCAAAAACGGAGATTATCTGTCAAAAATGTTTTGGGTTTTAACTAATGGCATATCATCAGATTTAAGCTCAAGGTCGTCATAGTTATGAGAGATCAATGATGCTAAAAGAAAAAAAAACACATAGTTTTGATAAAGTGAAATTACACTAGATGTTTAAGAGAATCACTTTTCAGTCATTTAGTTTTGAGCTTTCCTTTAGTGCCTATTAAACTGTCTTACTCCTGGTATGACAGGGGAGACTGATTCATTGGGACACCCTCTCACTTGTACTAACCACTGCCATAGTACAAAAATAACCCTGAATTTATTGCTCAAAACCACCCATTGAAATGAAAAGTAAACCATTTGAACAGATAAGATAAGCACGCCTAACCTGAAAAAGCTGCTTGCTACTTGGTCCAAAGTCTAATGTTGACCTTGAAATGTACTAAGACAGGGATCACATCAACAACAGTAGTAGTTCCCTGCTACACCAAAACAAAGCAGCAACTTTGTCTCTTCTGTTGACAATCCCCGTTGGAGAAAGAGAGGGACGTGAGTGAAAGTGAGAAAGGATTTTGCTTCATCTGCACAGCTTTGCTCTGTCTTTCACATTCAGCAATTAGTCATTCCTGCACTCATCTGTCATGTCTGTTAATCTCTCCCACTCTTACTCTCTCATCTTGCTGGCTTTTGCTGCCTCTGTACCTTTTTATTAAAGTGCTCTCACCACCACTGTGCCTCTGGGGTGAAGGCTAGTTTCATTTTCCTCTGCACCTCCCTTACTGTTACACTCTTCCCTCTTTCTTTTACGATGCTCTTCTTCCCCGTTGTCACTGTGCACCTAGTTGCCCTCTTCTCTCCTATTTATCTGTCCATCACCCTTTCTGTCCCTCCTCATAAGCTCTCTGTCTACCTTACCTCTCTCTGAATCCTCTGCGTCCTTGTTAGCTCTGTTTGCCCTTGCACCGTGTCGAGTGCTTGGTCCTGAGTTTGCGTGCTCTCTGCTGCTACCACTTATACAACTAGACCTGTTATTCAAGCCCTGCGGCGGACTCACACGCGCTCTTGCACTCCGACCCTCAATCACCCAGGAAAGTCCTTACCATAGCACAATGTCTCAACATTGTACCTGCAGCGTGTGAACGTAAATCTGTGTGTGTGTGGTTGTCTCCGTGAATTAGTTTTCACTTTACACCATGTCAGGGAGAAATAATGTGTAATGCACTCTCAGCAGATAACTGGTGAGGAAAAGTGCTGTTTCCATTACATTTGCACACATACTGTGTAGACACACACATCTACTGTACAGATTTACATGAGGGGCAGATTTTTTTTTCACAATTATGTAGGAACAATTAAAATGTGTCAAATTTGTCTGAAGTGTTTCTCCTTTATTCTTCCTCTCCATCCCTCTGTTCTCTCCTCTCATTCTCTTTCTGTCTCTTATTGTTCTTTGCCCTCTGCACTTTTGTTGAATGCCTGGTTTATTAATGTACCTCCTCTCTATGTTGACTCATATTCTGCCCCTTTTCTCACTGCGTGTTTGTTTTCTCTCTCACGAAGGGCAAAAAAAAAAACCCCAACATTGTTTAATTTCAACCCACAGCTTCACAGGTGGCACGAGAGTGTTAGCTGAAACTCACTGAATTCACTTTTTACTGTTATGTGAATTTTTTTAATGTAAATCTGTCATTTTTTTCAGTATTCAATTCAATTCAAAAGAAGTGCTTAATCTTTAAGTGCATGTTTAACTTTTTCACAAGAAGACACTCTCTTGCTTATGACACTGCTGAAATTATGAAGATGCTGTAGGTCTCAGTAAGTTGGCAAAGATGCTTTTGGTAAGTGTACCTAACAGAATAAAAAATGAATAAATACGATGAATAATAAGTATTTAACATCAGGCACCCTTTTGTTTTCTAAGTACCTTCAGGCACCCTTTTGTTTTCTAAGTACCTTGACTGCAGAATTGCATACTCATTGCACTTTCAGGACTAATGAGCAGTCACCTGCTTCACTGTCCATAGCTTTCAGTTGTTCTCTCCCGATTGCAGATGATGCAAAAAGTGTGAAGTAATGGGTCCTAAACCCATTTGTGAATGTCACAGCAAATCAGGAAAATCAGCTTCTTTGTAATAACAGTGACAGTGAGTGTCGCTTATCATCTAATAGCACTCTTTAGAGGGAAACAGGTTCAGGGCTCCTAATGATTCTATATGTTGGTCCACTGTGCAAAAACAATTGCAGAACCCTTACAATTTTAATTATTTATTTCTTTGCTAATACTTGCCTTTAAAAGATGGTTGAATACATTTGTATTACAGTACAGGAGGTTCAAGGATTGTATAATGAATGCAATAACTATTTGCAGAATAAAGAAAACAAGGTTTGACTGAGGTGGTTTTTATTCAACCAGACTATAACAGGAATCTTCTTTAGTGTGTAAACACTTATAGTGAAAATATAAAACTCTGGGGAAAAAAGTGCCAGTACATATAAATCAGTGTTTGCCTATTTCCCTCATTGATCTATGCCCCACTGTTTGATTAAAATTAAAATATTTAATATTTACTGATAATTTTCCCTCTCATCTGCTCTATAATTCCTCAGTCTCAGTAGCACCATGCCTTTCCCCCCATCAGACCCTCTTTGAAACCTCTGAACCTGCTCAATCTTTTATCCCCTACATAATCTTGTTAGACCACTTCTCTGTGTTCAAGACTTCTGTTGCAGACTGTCTCTAATACTATTGTGATGGCCAGCCACACTTGATAATATTTACACCTCACCACCAGTAGATTGCCATTTAACCCTTGTGCCGTCCTCAAACGTTGCACCCTCTCGTGGTCCTAGTGGCCAAAAGTGTCCCTACACTAAAACTGCTATAAAATCATCATACATTAACATTTTTTTCAGATTTTCTTTTTCATAAATCACTTAAGCAACTTCCGTCCTGCTCAAAAAAACCAAACTTTCAATTATTTTCAGGATTTTAACCCTTTAAATGCCAGTTTGAATAACTGAAGTACTGCTTCATTCATAGCAAGAAAACACAAAAACTGAATTATTTTCCATATAATAAATATTAGATGGATGAGTCTTTGGTGGTGATTAGACACTTGGATACGTCAAAGATTAGCAACAAAATTTATTTGATTTCATTCTTATTTTCTATGTAATATCAGATACTAACTTTGTGGCCAAAGGTGTCCCATTGACTTCCACAGAAAACCAAAGTTTTTGATCTACCAATTCTTATAGTTTAAAACAACTTTTTTTTTAATGTCAGCATCTTATTTGGAAGAAAAACAGTTAAATCTGACATTTTTACAGAATTCCACCAGATTCAACTGTGTGACTATTGTAGACAAATGCATTAAATTCTTGTATATTTTAGTTATATTATGGAGCTGTTAGGATAGGCAGGGTCCTGGTGTCCTCTCCATGTTCAGAAGAGGAAGATGAGTTCTCAGAAGTGAAGAATACAGTAAGTATTCTATGTCAGACACTTGTGTCTTCTTCGGATGAGTCTTGGAGTTTGACAGATAAAGGCTAAGACCATGTCCAAAGCCTCTTCTGCAGTGGAAAACTTCATTTTTACTCCAGGTTTCCACATCTCTGCTCACCAATAAAATGAAGCTGCAGGTTTATGTTTGGCTGTGAAACAGCAGGTGCATAAACACAGTTAAATCTTTTTTGGTAACAGCAAAGGAAGAATGTTTTGTTTTCACTCATTCACCTCTTCAAAGTCACTTAAACATCTTTCAAATGATGCCCTTTTTAGCCCTGAAATTATCAATGCATGGTTACAAATTCAGGCTCTCTCATTTTTTAACACACACGTACATACTTGCACACACACACGTACTCACACACACTCACAACACACACACACGGACACAAATACATCACTCTTGGTGTTCCCTGGTAGTAACACAGCTCCATAATATAACAGTTAAAAATACCAGAATTTCCTGCATCTGTCCACAATAGTAAAACAGCTGAATCTGGTGGAATACTGTAAAAATGTCAGATTTAACTATTTGTCTTTTAAATGAAATGTTGACATCAAAAAAAATATTAGTTTTAAACTATAGTAATTGGTAGACTAAAAACTGTGGTTTTAATGGAAGTCAATGGGACACTTTTGGCCACGAGGACCACCAGAGGTTGTATCTGATTTTACATAAAAAATACAAATGGAATTAAATAAATTGTATGGTTAATATGACATATCCAAGTGTTTAATCACCACCAAAACACCTATCTGTCTAAAATTTGTTTTATGGAAAATAATCAAGTTTTTGTGTTTTTTTGCTATAAATAAAGCAGTACCTCAAATAATGAAAAAAAAAAAGTTGACAAAAATGGCCAAAAATGGCACGAGGAGCGCATAAGGGTTAAGTTTCTATGTAGCCATAAGTTTAAACACTTGTTTCTTTACTAAATTATTTTAATTTTCTATACAACTGTGGATATACCCGGGCACTGAAAGGTCAGTTTATATTTGTATTAATATTTGTTTCTTCTCTTTGAGTTGCCTGGGGTTCAGTCTCTCCTCCGTCCTGGTGCAGCAAAGGTGTGGTCAAGGAGAGAACTTTTAATCAGCAGCCACCACCTTCATTGGACCACACCATATGCTGCAGTGTAATAGAGGTGTTTGGGGATTTATTTAGTGGTTTTGCTTTGTTCCAGATATGGTAGCCATTTTATTTCCCCCCTTTGTGCTTACTTTCGGTTTAGCTAAACTACTATTGAAGTTCCCCTGTTTGATTGTTCAGGAGTTCAGTTTGTTTATGTTCTTTCATTCAATTGTTTGATTTCCCTTTCGTTCTTATTTTGGGGCTAGTTATATTTAGTTGGCCTCTTTTATTGGATTGTTTGTTAAACTTTTGAGTTAATTGGTTTTTGGGAAGAAAAAAAAAACCCAGTTTGAACAAAGCCTTCTGTGTCCTGTTGTCTTACTGCTTGGTCCCTGACAACTATGCAAATCAATACAGTTACAGAAACAAGCTGAAAAACAGTATAACTCATGCATATGCAGATTTTTTGTCTCAAGTTTTTTCTGTGTGTGTGTGTTGGTGTATATGCTATCTTCGCACAAAGCAAGATAAATAATCATGTCAAATATTTGATCTTGAACAAAATTTTAGTTGATACAATGAAATTGTGAGTACAGATTCATGTTGACTAAGTTGGTAGAAGAATTTGACCCACAATGCAGCATTTTCATTTAATACCTCAACTTTTTTTTTTTTTTTTTTTTTACATCTGACTTTGTGCTTGAAGTAAACTTGAACATAAAGTACATTGTTCAGTTTTGGTGTTTTATGTTTTTTTCTAGAGTCTTTCATCATGATCTTCACACAGTAAATTATATAATGGGCTTTTTGTTGCATATTTGTCGGCAGTGTTTTTTTAAAGGTAATTCATCACGTTGCAACCAGATGGGCACATTGCAAGTCGCAGTGGTAATGATAGCATAGTATTTGGAATGTTTTCACACCTCTGCACAGCTGGCCTGTTTTTTGCAGGTTGTTCTTATTGAAATGGTGGTTTTGAAAAGTTCTTACTTTCTTTTGTTTTTCATCTGATTACCAGTTAAACATGTTTATTCTAATCCTGACATTAAGGAGCATGGCTATTTGATGAATAATATTGTTAGGGTTTTTGTTACACTTTAACCTCAACATGTATACTCACCAGTCACTCTATTAGGTATACCTTTGGTAGTACAAGGTTTGACCCTCTTTTGCCTTCAGACCTTCCTTAAGTCTTTGTGGCATATAGATTCAACAAGATTTGATGGCAGATTTGTCGGCCGCACATCCAAGGACGTAGGTTTGATTCTCACATTGTTAGGGACATAAAAGTTGATCTCAGAGGTCCCTGTAAGATGTGTTTTTTTTTTATACTTTTGCTAAACGTTCATTTGCAATATGAGGCAAAATGGACAGAAAATCTGACCAAGCAAAAGTCTGAGACCTCACCCGTAACCCCCGTCTCTCCAACTGTTTCTCCACCTGTCTCTCCATTTCCTTCTACTCTTCTCTCATTACTACCTGTCAGACTCACATCTGTCACCTGACCAAATTAACATACCGATACCACATGAGAAAAATGTCTGTTAAAAGTTTGAATGTAAAACACACTCATAAACAAATTTTACATGTACATAATTATCCTTATGGTTACAATAAAAATCAATTTGACTCATTGCAATTGCATATGATATTTTATATAACAGCGAATGTTTATTTTCATATCATTATTATTCTCATTTGAATTGAAAACATGTTAAAATGATTATTATACTTTTTTTTCAGGGATCTGAACCAAAAGTGTATTTTTAAGTCTGTACAAAATTGTGGTCAGGTAAACACATTGGTATCAAACATTATGACTTTGATAAAATTTCAATTAATAATGTATCCCAAGTCACATCTCTGAGTACCAAAACTCACCTGCTGTGACCCTGTCTTTCCACCTGCCTCAGCATCTCCTCTTTCTAAACGGCAGCTTGGATTCTGTCACCAGACAAAATGGCACATTACTGATTCAGGCTGAGGAAACAAAATTATTAAATCAGTGACTGTTATCCTCATCATCATTATTAATGACTCAATAGCAGCTGAGAAATATTATAATTTCTTTGTGATTTAAACCTTTACATTGACTCGCTGTAAAATACCTGCTGATGTTCTTCTTTTTTTTTGCTTCTGACATTCCGTATTCTGCCACTAGCTGGCACCGCGAGCGCTTTTAACAGCATGAGTGACAGCAGGAACAGCCAATCATGTTAGCAAGAAACGAAAAAGGGGAACCAATCATATCAGTTGAAATACGTTATGAGGCAGGACTTACAGCAGTGACAGAGTGCTCTGATCTCTCAGCTGTTTGTGGGACAGCTTTGGTAGGGACAACTCAGGACTTACTGCACTTTGGTAGGGACACATCTCTATCGTCCCTTCCCAATTCTACGCCCTTGTGCACATCCATGATGGGAGTCTCCCGTTCCACCACATCCCAAAGGCGCTCTATTGGATTTAGATCTGGTGACTGTGGGGTCATTGAAGTACAGTGAACTCATTGTCATGTTCAAGAAACCAGTTTGAGATGATTTAAGCTTTGTGACAAGAAATTATCCCTCACACCATTACACCATCAGACTGAACCATTGGTGGCAGATTAGATCCATGCTTTCAAGTAGTTTCCACCAAATTCTGACCCTACCACCTGAATAGGTCAGCTGAAATCAAGACTCATCAGACCAGACATGTTTGTAACCATTGGTAATTTTAATTATTGTTGCCTTTCTATCATCTCCAACCAGTCTGCCCACTCTCCTCAGACCTCTGACATCCACAAGACATTTTGACCATTCCCTGTAAACCCTAGAGATGGTTGTGTGCAAAAATCTCAGTAAATCAGCAGTTTCTGAAATACTCAGACCATACCATCTGACATCAACATTCATGCCATGTTCAAAGTCAATTCAGTCCTCTTTCTTCCATATTCTGATGCTCTGTTTGACCGTCTGCAAGTCATATTTACCATGTTTCCATGCCTAAATGCATTGAGTTTTTGACATGTGATCGGCTGATTAGATAATTGTGTTAACAAGCATTTGAACATGTCTACCTAATGAAGTGGCTGGTGAGTGTTAATTCACAGTATTCATTTATCTTCAGATGACTTTGACTTTAGTTTGCACTAGTCTTTGTAACCATGTTCTGTCCTTTTGTGACTGAACTCAGGGCATGTCCCTCAGTGAGGGATGTTTTGTCATTTGCCTTGGGCTTGTTAACTGACTTATCTAAAATATTTGCTATTACAGCCATAATGCAAATGCCCCCTTTAGATTCTGCTTTTTTTTACTGCTTTGATGTAGAATTTCCTCTCCTTTTTGACTGGTTGTAGCAATCCTGTTCAAAATGTTGACTACAAACATGCATTTCCACATATTTGTAGCACAAACACACAAACCACAGCTTGTTTTCAGACAACTATGTTTTGTACTGAAGAGTGTAGGGCAACTTGATTTCTCCCCCGGCATTGCTTCTACTAGACTCAAAATATTTACAGTTTCATTTTCCCGGAGAAACTTCCATCCCTCAGGACTTCAGACCAAGATCTTTCATTCCTTTCAATGGAGATCTTCTTTGTGATGTTGCCGTTTAATGTTTTTCTTTAAAAAAAATACTCATCTTTTTGCTACCCTTTTGTCTCCCTCCCCTTTTCCCCCCATCTCTTCCTCTCTTCTACAGCTCCATGCTGTCCCCCCTTTATCAGGACCACGGTGGTTCGGCGGTGTGGCCTCAGACTACGTCCTGCTCCCCTTCTTCTCAGGGCCTCCACCGGCGCTGCCCCCCTCCACCAATAAGTGGGAGCAGTGTTGGCCCAAACCCCACCTATTATCATACTGTGTATGATGTCCAGGTGGAGCAGTACAGTGAAGTGCCCTTCTCTGGGGGAGAAATTGACTATGGGGATCACTTTGGACAGGGCTCCATGTCCCTCACTACCAGCAACAATGACCCAACAGTTCCACTCATCCGCCGGAGGGGAGGAATGGTGGATCACCGAGACGTCATCCTGGCTCACCAGGCACACAAACTGCACAATACACCACAGGCCAAGAGGAAGCAGTGGGAGTAAGTAAAATTTACTTTTTAAGATCACAATGAAGTGAAAAAAGTTGTTAATTCTGAAAACATTTTTGTCTATAAGTAATGTAACTCAAAAAAATAATTGAAAAATGATAGATTCTGTCAATCTTGCAAGTGGCTCTGAATGCGTTCGGCTCATGGCTTTTGCTAAAATGAATTGTAAAGGGACCTGGGACCAAACTAAAAACCAGTTATCAAACTTTAACCCACTATCAAAAAGTGCTAACCAAATCATCAGGTTACCACAAAGCATTTTCTGAAGTGTCAGCTTGTTTTTAGAGAACATTTTGAGATTGTCATTTGTTCATACCCTTACATACGACCCTTACCAACATCCTCTAAACCAGTGGTTCCCAAACTGGGGTCACAAGATCATTTCAGGGGGTTGCCAGATCATTGTGATAAATATATAACCAACATTTATCAAAAAAATGTGGGATTTTTAATGGATGACAAAATTAAACCATCAATGCATAGATAAATCTGAAATTAGATACATTTTCTAACACATTAATGCATAAATCCACATTAATCTCCTCATTTATGAAGACTGACAATTTTCAAGCCTTCTATTTAGAGGATCCTGCAGGATGACCCATCTGATATCATACAAATATACATTGTCTTCCTGGGAGATTGGGGGTTGCGAACACCAATGTATGTTATCTTGGGAGTCGTGGCTCAAAAAGTTTGGGAACCCCTGCTCCAAACTGTGTACAGTATATACCACTGGTGAGAGGATGCATCACTTAATAAGCTTTAGCCTCAATATAAATATGTGGTTTCCCTGTCCCTCTATCTGATCTCCCTTAACACCCTCCCTTGTGCTCCTCCTGTTTGCCACATAAAAAATATTTATTATCCTGCATACCTCATATTATATCATATGTTCACAACTCTTTTAGCTGACCTGTTACCTACCTAAAACAGGGCCATGTACAGGTTAGAGACAGGCAAGATCCAAAAGAACATAACTGCTATTGTTCAACATCGATTGTAATATGGAATTATACAATTCCATATTAACAATCTTATAAAGTATTAGATGTTCTTTTTCAAATTTGTTAATGCCACTTACATAGGAATTGTCATCCCACAGTGGGATTGTTCATGAGTTCATTGAGTCCAAAGAAAACCTGATGCTTATTGCTTCCATGCATAAAGCTTTTTGCATGTGTCACCTAATTGTGAGTCATGGCAAAACCGGACTTTGTCCATCATGTCCTTGAGCCTGCCGAGCACTGAGATTTGTGACATAGGTGGTGGGTGGTGACAGACAGAGACCTTTATGCTGCCTTGTTTTTTGACAAACACATAAGTAGAAAGACAGGCAGCCAGACAGCTGCTGACCCAGTTGCAGATCAGACCAGGTGTGTCAGCGAAGCCTCGGGGTGATTTTTATTAGACATGACAGGTTAAAACTCCACTTACCCTGTCATGCAGTGGATCCACGGATGAAAAGATTGCCGATGGGCTTGATAGATTTTATTACCCTCTGGTCTGACTGCCTCTCCCCCTTTCTGTCACTCCGTCCCATTCACTGTGGTAGTCAACTAGCTGATCACACCCAAATGAAAAATACTGCAACAGGACCAATTGGTGCAGCCACAGTCCTCTGTCATGAGTCCCCTCTAATTGTGATTGAGAGCATGTTTACTGCATCTGCTGCATCACCTGTCTGAACTGTCTCGCTCTCTCTGGCACTAGTTCAGCTCAGTGAGTTCACTTTTGGCAGAATGCAAAATTCCACATGTTGCCAAAAATGATCAAATCAATCCATTGATGCACTTCAACTGAATAAAAACATAGTCATTCATCAATACGAGTTGAAACACGATAAGGTCCCCCAAAAGGTGTAGTTATTGCAGGCCAAGTCATGTTGCATGTTATTAGCATGCATTTTTGGAGTTTTGTGGGACATTTTATGCGTCGTACTGTGAGATGATGAAGCTCTGTTCATATTTTCAGCCCTAACCATATGTTGTGTGACTTTATTTACATGAAATAACATGCAGAAGGTTTGAAATGTTTATGAATGACAAGTGAATAGTGCCCAAATCAGTGTGCTATTCATTTCCATTTCCACACAAATGGGAATGGGCAAACAAAGTTTATGAATATAGAATAAAATGACGAAAGATAACTGAATTCAAATTAAAACAGTAGTATAAGGATGATGTATCAAGATAACATTTCATGATTTTAAAATCAGATAAGTGAAACATTTTTATTTCCCTTCTGACATTGTGTTGCCACTTGCCAGACTACCTCTGCTCTTGTCTTAGCTTCAAGGCCTCCAGCTCCTAGCATGACTTAAGCTGAAATCAGGTGATACAGCTACAATCCACTTCCCAGATAGCAAAAAATGTTTGGCCCAATTGTGGCCCACATCTGCAGTTTTGGTTTGGCCCATTTGGTTTGGCCTATTTGGCCTTGATTTATTGCATTAATGCTATGTGAGTGTGGCTGCCGAAACTCAGCCACATGACCACCAGATGTGGCCCACAACACACTTGCCTTAATCTACGTCCTTCACAGCTCCTTATATGTGTGGCCCAAAAGTCGCTTGCCAGTGCTATAATTGAGCCAGATGTCTCCAAAGTAGCCCAGATTATTTAAGCAAATGTGTTCGCTATCTGGGTATGGTCTTCCACATTTATGTCCACTTCAGAGATTCAAGTGGGGAAATTTTCTCCACTAAGTCTTAAATAGTTTTTTTTAAGTGTATTTCTGCTGTTTCCCTTTATAATGTGTCACAATTGGAGGGCATAATCATATAATTTCTTTTTTTATTTTGTAGTTGTACAGTGAAAAGCAACATCACGCTTAATTTCCTTATTCAGCGAGATCTTTTTCTTTCTTTCTGTAAAGCCAGCCTTGAAAGTCACACTGTCCCTGTCAAACTGCTCTTACTCTTTGCCGTCACTAACAGTCGCTGTAGATGTGTATGTTCAGGCTGTGACTTTGCTTAAGGTCACTGTGGGCTGCGAAAGCTAGTGGTTTGGAAAACATGTGTCAAAACTAAGCAAATGCTGGCCTGGAGGCAAGAGGTGACTGCTTTAGGTATTGACCTGTACAGGCCTGATAGAAGGAGATTCCGTAATCTTTTGATTGACAGTAAATGTTTTAAAAGCAAAGAACAAAAAACAGTCTTTTGCACTATGTTTGCACTATGTTTGAGTAAACATAAAGGATGAATCTGCGTCAGATGTGTGTCAGGTGAAAGTACCATGACACAAGAACCAACTCATTTAAGTTCTAATATGTAGGAAAGTAAAATTCCACCTATGGTGATTTTGTAAAGCAATGCTTGCAAAATGCTTATAAAATCAGGATTGTATTTGAGCAAAGCAGCTGTCCCAAAATACTTTGATAGTGATGTAGATTCTTCCAGTCATAATCAACCAATGCGTAACAACTCTGGCACACTTAAGCTACATTCCTTTTAAATATTTAGTGACACAGGGGACAGTACTGCCACATTTACCTTCATCCATCCACACAATGTTCTTCAACTTGGACTGAAACTAAGCTCACTTGAATAGATCATCAGGTTGTGAGAGCTTTTATTTCATCTTAGTTTGGTCGAGCGAACAAGCCTTGAGCTTGTACTTTAAACCCAGACTAATTACATAACTGCAACTTGAATGCCATTCGCTAAACAGCAAAAAAAAAAAAAAAAAAAGATATCAATCTATATTTACAAATATAGACTGGAGGATGTAGTAACGATGTCATTTCCTTTCAAACTTCAAACATGAAATTGAACATGGATAGACAGCTTTTATTTTACAAGCATTAGTTGTTGTTGCTTTAGGGAAATGTCAGTAGTAATCCTACAATTGAGAACTTTTGATTTTGCGTGAACTTCTCAACACAAATGGACTTTTGTGTTGTGTTAAAGTTGATAAAACACAATTCATCCAAGATTGCTTAAAAACATGTTAGCCAAGACACTGCATGCATCATGATTTAAAAACAAATCTGTGTATAGTAAAAATCCAGTTATTTTTTTTTGCTAGAAGACATATTTTCGTTAAACAAGCATTTCGTGCTATGTATTTAAAAGGGAAATTTTTTATATTTATTCTTCAAAGTTATCACCACATGGGAGGAGAGTTTTTTTCCAGATGAGGTGTTTGTTTCCATTGCTTTTTAAAACTATTTTATTCTCAATGCCAGTCTTTCTCATCTCAAGTTGTCTCAGCGTTCTGGATGATATCAATAGAGGAAGAAAAAAATAAAACTTTTTTTATTGCCTCTGTTGCCTTATTACTGGTTTCTATCATCTTAAGTCTTAATTGGAAAAAAAAAACATCAAGAAAATCGTCTGACTAACAACTGCCAATAAGATGCTAACACTAATTTTGATGTGATCTCTGAGAGACCAGGTACAATAACACAGCTGGATTGGCCGTTGTACAAATAACATTATATTATTAGATCAGTTTTTTAGTACATATTTACCAGCAATCATTAACAGTAGGCTTTTTCACATATAGGTTTTTCCTTTTTGTTTAAAAACAAACAAAAAGAAACAAACAACAAAACGTGTTCTCGTAAACCCTCTGGTGTTCTTCTTTAGTAATTCACAAATACCAAACAGAGGCTCCCCACTGCGTTATTAGTACACACTGCAAGCTAACATTGTAAAATCAGCAGAGAATAGTTATAGCTACAAGATAAGCTACATTCACAATGTTGACCATTACAAACCTTTTACTTAACGGATCGAAAGAAAAGTTGCAAGTTCTGCATTAAATTTCAGTCCTTTACTGGCCAAAAGCTTTTTCCATGAGTTTTAAAGCAAGGGGTATTTTTTGCTCACCAAGAGCTTCCTTTGTTTTTGTAATTCCTGTGGTTTTCACTTATTTGTTTCTTTGTTTGTGTCAGTCGCATTCAGTTGCTGCCTCTTCTGGACTTGTGGTTCTCAAACTTATGTCACATACAACTCAAAAAACCATTAGGCTCTCCAAGTACCACCCTTATGACTGACATTAGAATGTAATATAGTAGAAAAGACCTATTCTTTTCCATCAAGCACACTTCAGACAAAAAGTAGGTTACTTCCAAATAAAAATCTGATTTATTGTTGAGTGGTGGCAGCTGGCGTTACCCTGCAAAAGGGGTATATCGCCAGAACCTGGCATTTAAACTTTATATCACACAACTTAAAAGGTAACTCAACAGCGAAGGCTTTATAATGTATGTGACCTTACCCACATGAACAGTGTAGGAAGTGGAGAATGTTTTGTATGCAAACTAATTTATTTGAGAAATTCATTTAGCCCCGCGATACACTGGCAACCTGTCCAGGGTATATCCTTATTCTCGTCTGCTAATTGCTGGTAGAGGCACCAGCTCCCTTGCAACTCTGAATTGAAATGAGCGGTATAGAAAATGGATGGATGGATTTATCTTGTTGCGTACAAATCATGTTAAAGCTGACCAGCAAGTTGGTAAGTGGAGAAACTGTTAGCGAGGAGTGTGGAGAGAAGGATGCTCTTGTTTCTGTGTACTCCGTAGTTTGTGTTAGTTTCAGTCTCAGATTTGATCCTGCATCCATCCTTATGTGTCATTTTCAGGACAGCAACTGAGGAGAAGTATTTTTCGCTGAGATTTGCTTTCGTAATCAGGAGAAGAAAGTGTCATTTGTAATTTGGTTGATATCGGACATTTCTTCAGTGTACCACTAGAGCAGGCATGTACACCACCAATAGTGTACTGTATGAAACTTCCGGTTCAAAGGGAAGCAGGATATTTTGTTTTGTCCGATATTTTACAACTAACACACACACACACACACACACACACACACACACACACACACACACACACACACACACACACACACACACA
>JAOXYM010000004.1:22751199-22762074 GCA_028567055.1 Leptatherina wallacei | reverse complement strand
ACACACACACACACACACACACACACACACACACACACACACACACACACACACACACACACACACCTAATTGCAGAGATTATCTAGTTTCCTCTGTTGTGGAATTAAAATCCAGTATCATCTACATAATGTTTGTCATTTTGGCTTATTGGCAAATGGAAATGTTAAAAAAAGCTGAAAATTGTGTAAAATGGGCAAAATATGAAAAAAAAAAAATTCAACTTGCCTCATGTACAACACGTCGCACTGAATCATGACAATTGTTTTTAAACAAAGCAAGAAATGTACATCCTATCCAACTTAAGACTTGGCCAATATCCAA
The DNA here is from genome assembly GCA_028567055.1 of Leptatherina wallacei. Taxonomy (NCBI): domain Eukaryota; kingdom Metazoa; phylum Chordata; class Actinopteri; order Atheriniformes; family Atherinidae; genus Leptatherina; species Leptatherina wallacei. The sequence goes on along the minus strand of JAOXYM010000004.1, from coordinate 22,761,752 downwards.
TATTTATTTTTAAGCCGATATCGGCTGATACTGATATTGTGCCGATAATATCGTACATCACTAGTCCAGATGTTAAGCAGTCTGTTTAATCAGAGCAAATTTTCCTGCTTCATTTATTTATCTTTCTTTAAAAAAAAAAAACCTTTAGTTTTTGTCCATCATGCACAGCCAACCACCATCCTATAGCTTATGTGCTGTTTAAAAATTTAATACTTTCTGAAACAAATGTTGCCAGTGAGCACATTCAAGGTGACCGTTCTTCCAAAAGATGCATGAAAATTTATTACAAAAGCATGATTTAAGTAATTTAAAGGCAAGGTTTTGTGAGCGGCAGCTAGTAGGTTGGGTTCCTTAAAGAAAAAAGGTAAAATATTTGTCCTCTGTTACTGCTTCGGTCTCTCTCTTGATGGCTGTCTTTCTGTTGTATTAATGCCAGAATTTGTCAGTTTGTTACTCTGGCTTGACGATGCCGCTCTGCTGCCAGCTGCACATTAGATTGGAGAGTGCACATCATTCATTTTAATATTCACCCTCCCTCTTTTCTCTCCTTCCCCCTCTCCTTTCCTCATCCGTCCACCAGTTCTTCACAATCCACCCATTTCTTTTTTCTTATTGCCATCTGCTCTTATTCTTCACTTTTTCCTTTCATCACATTTCCTTCTTTTTTCTTTTACCTCTTTTTCATCCTTTAATCTCTCTATCATTTCTTCATACTCTACTCTCTCTCTCACTTGTTTACTTTTTGCATCTTTCCTCTGTCTATTCTTTCGGTTATTTAGTATTCATGTTAGGAGACACTATTCACTGGTTTTCTGCTGATAAATTGGCAGGACTGTTTATAAGAGGCATTAATAAGAACATTTTTATCCTCTCAAGGTTGTTTGCTGTAAAAGATGTAGTTTCCAGAGTTCAGCACCTACTTGTAATCAAGCGCTGTTGGTGTGTGTGTGTGTGTGTGTGTTTGTTTGACATAGCTGGGGCTTTTTAAGCTCTAAAAGTGAAGGAAATAGTCCAGTGTTTGGACACCCTGACTCATGCATACTGTATTTTGGCCCATTCTTCTTCATTACATTGCTTCAATTAGTTTAGGTTTGCAAGCAGTTGTTTATATACAGCTCTCATATGGTTCCTCCACAGCATCTGTCTTTGACTGGGCCATTTTTAGCTATTATGTTCTAAGTTTGATGCTGTGATTGGGATCATTGTTCAACTGGATAATTACATTTAAACCAAGCTTTAGCTGTCAGATAAATAGCCTCATATCTGACTCTAGAATACTTAAGTATAAGAGAAGTATATGGTCAACTCAATGACTGTAAGGTGCCCAGGTGCTGTGGCTCTAACACAATTCTAAATCATCACCCCTTTATCGCTATGTTTGACTTTCAGCAAATGTGGCACTGAGCATCTCTACTTTGCCCTCATTACTCTGCCCTCATTCACCATCCGTTCTTAACAAATTTGTTCTTAATCCTACTTATGAATTTTTTTCCAAAAATTGTGACATTCACCAAAATTTGAACGTGTGCTTGTTTACGAGGGTTCACGAGCGCTGGGCAGCATCAATTGGTTTTCTCCAAAAGTCATAAAGACATAATATTATCTTACCCATCAAGGAGAAATAGAGCCACCATGGCATCACTTTGCAGCCTTTTCTATTGCTTCAGTTGACACCATGGCTCAAATGCCTCACCAATTCACACTCTGCTCTTGTTTTGCTATCCTTCAGCTTTTTTCTTTGCAGTAGCCATCTTCAAAACGGTTTTTCTTTTCAAACTCGATTTAGGCACCTTTTCTGCCATAATATCCTTTAAGTTTAACGTTTAAGTGTATACCATATTTTGATGTAGTATGCTAGCTAATGTAGCTAGCCAAGCTTTGGCTCTCGCTTCGTTGCCTTTACAAGTGCTCCAAACCTCTGAGAGCACGTGATTCAAGGGACAAATAGGAGTTAATTTGATAGGAGTTGAGTTTGATAGACATGTCACCATCCAATCTTTTAGAACAGGCCGTTTGAAATAATTGGATGATGTTTTTTCAGTCCTGTTCATTCCACAGATGACTAAAATATTTTATTTTTGTGTTAGACATTTAATTCATTGGCTGTAATCTGGGTGTGAGGGGGATTTTAAGCAATATAGTAAAAAATTGCTCCAGGAAAACATATCCTACCTTACCTTTAATTTTATTGCCGGTCTTCCAAACACCATCGGTGTGAAAGACTTCACACACGCCAGATCCGTTCTCTCAACCAAAAGAATAGCCCTCCATAAAAGTCCAAGTAACCTATGACTTCTAGATCCATCTGCTGAAGGTGGTCTTTAATAATTAAGATTTACAACAACAGTGTCTTTTTATTATAATAAGTATTTTTTTTTAAAGAAATCAAGGTTATTCCCGGCCACCTGGTTAATAACGCCTATTAGACTATCAGATTTTTTGCAGTTTGAGTGTTGCACACAGTCTTACTTTGGGGTGAGCTTCCTGGGATGTCCACCCCTAGGAACTGACTTAAATGTTTTCCACTCGTGAATGGTCTTGATAGACTCCATATTGTTCGGGGATGGTCTTTATACCCCGTTTTGATTGAGGCAGAAACAGCTGCTTGTGTAAGATCATTGCTGATGACTTTCCTGCTGACATTGTGTTAGCACACACTGAATGCTCCTGAATGCCTGAATTTATGGCACCCGAATGGATCATTTTAAACTGATTAGCCTTTGTCACCACTCTGTTTTTCTTGTTCATTCATTTGTCTATATTTTATTGTTTTATTGTTCCTTATTGACTTGTTGTTTTAGCTGTACATTCTATTTGATTGTAAAACACCATGAGCAGTTTTCTTCTTTCTCTAGATTTTTTTTATCTGCTATGTCAATGTTTTATATACTATGTCAGTCCCTATCAGAGCAGTTGGGTATTAGTTTTTCAGACTTTATTAATGTATATTGGCCTAGTTTTGGTTAAATAAACAATCCCATGGAGATAGCTCGAAGTACAAGCAAGATAGAAGTATGTGTAATTGTAGATTATGAAATATGGAAGATATACAGTTTAAGTAAAAAAAGTGTACCAGACTTCCCCCTCAAAAGTCTCTGCTCCTCAAGAAACAATCCTACAGTTGTTGAAACACCCCGATCTGCCTATTTTTTCCTCTCTCTTTTCTCTAGCCAACATGAAAATGTCCATGACTCACCCTGGCTCCTCTTCTTTATCCCACTTCAGTCTGCCCACATTCAAACACACAAACACACACACGCACGCACAGGTAAGTTTGTCTGATCAAAGGTCTTTTTTTGTGTGACTGAAGCTAAAGTCAGGACAAAACAGTAGTGAGGATGATGTGTTGGGAGTCCTCAGATGGAAAACTGCTGCCCTCTTGTGTTAATGCTGATGATGTGAGCTCATGAAAAAGGTGTATTTGATTGTATGCAGTGAAGACAATAAATCAGAGTTTGTGTGTGTACGTAACAGCAAGGTGATATGGGACTAGATGCGTCATGCTGACATACACACTGACGCAGGTGGGCTTGGTGCCCACACAATAGACATGAATCAAGGGTGACAAAAAATGTTCCAGGGTCATGTCTAGGATGCCAGAATGGAGTGGTCATTCATGTCATGCTAGAATGACCAGCACGGGACTTCTACTGCTATCCTCACTGGTTTAGATGGCCAGATTTTAGATGTGTCTTTATCTTCATAAGTTCAATTTAGCATTTGTTTGTGAAATGCTGATCCCTCTTGTAGATTTAGCTGACTCTTACTTGTCAGTGCTGATGTTGAATTTAGACAGGAATTAAAGCTATGCAGCCACTTTGGTGAGGTTTTGTCAAACCAGTAGTCCCTCAGACATGAACTGACAGTCATGTCTGCTTTAAATCTAAGAGGCTGACAGGAACAATATTGCTGTGGTAGCCGTTTTTACAGCAGATATGTAATAGTGGATTTTTCTGCTATTTAGATTGATTTGTTTGAGTCTATATGTGGTACTCTGCTCATTATCTTACATTTGTTATTCTTTGTATCATTATGATAAAATACTATATGTATTTTTCTAATTTTGTTTTCTTCTAAAGGGAATGAACACAGACAAAGATAGTTTCATTTATACTATATTTGTCCAAGATTAATATGATTTATTTCATGTCTTATTTGTCTAAAGTCTTAAGTTTAAGAAAAAGGTTCTTGATAAAATCGCAATAGAAAAAAAACGTTATCATTAGTTTATTAAACACATAGGAAAGGTAAATAATGATTTTAGTTGTGGAGACAATGCTGATAGACAAAACAAATGTTTGTCTTTCAGGACATCTCATCCAAACACAAATCATTTTTGTGTTTCAGTAGCTTATTAAGCTGTTTTATTTTTTTTAAGGTTATTCCAGAAACTAGTCTTTGTTTTGTCTTTTAAATGTATAGATTTGAAAAAAGCTTAGCCAAAATACATAATGTAAAACTGGCTTTTACTCTAAATTAAATATTTACATTTAGGGGGTAAAATAATATTAAGTGCACTGTAAAATAATACTTTACACATAGGGTCTCTACTGCCAGCATTTTACTTTCCTAGTTTACTCTGTGCAAGATGAATTTTTGCATTATGTTAATAGTGTACTTTATTAGACCACTAGATGGCAAAAGACACAAATACAAGCATGTTAGATGTGAATTCTTCCACCCAGTTACCACTACCACCCAGTGCTCACTTTTATGTTCAGATTTTCTTGTGGTAAAACAGATAATGTCATGTTTTGGCTACCTCCTCTAACTTTCTTCAGAAGGGTGAAGTGCTGTTTCTATGACTTATCTTGCTAGCTGTTGATCTCACATTTGTTAATATGATTGCAATGGTCGTAAAAAACATTTTACATTGTAATTTCCAGAATTACAAAAAGGTAGTGGCATTGTAATGCAATTAATTTTTAGTTTTTTCTATAATGACAATAAGGATTTATCACTTTTCTTTTTGTGTGTATGTGCTCAATTCAGTTGTAGTTCCAGCTGTTTAGAAACACATTGTGGATTTCAGTTTTTCTCTGTCGTCAGTTTGTGCATGAAGTGTGGACAGGCTTTTGGTGCATCTTAATGAAAGTAGCACAACAGGTAAGGAAATGATTTATGTTACCCTATTGCAACATGTTAATTGTACAATAAATCCTGCTTCCATGGAGCTAAAAGGGCCACTGTTACTGGATGTTATCTGGGCATCTCAGTGGCTGTGGTTTGTTGTGCTGTTGGATTGTTATATCCTGAAAATGCTTCAGATACTGGCTTGACCTTGATGATGATGGTAGTGGTGACGGTGGGGATTTACATGAGTTATTGATGATAAAATGGTCAACCCAAGGAATGAACATAAAAAGATGAAACGCAAAACAATTTCTGTGGAGGAAGTGGACCCAAATGCAGGCTGACAGGTGCAATGATAAAAAGTTTTCAAAACCAACTTTAACAAAATCTAGCATAGAAACCAAAACCACAGCTAGCAAAAATGAACATCGAGAGACAACAGTAATCTGGCAAAGGAAAACCGGGAACCTAAATACTGAGGGGGAACTAATTACAAACAAGAAGCAGGTGAGGCAATAAGCAAAAGAAACCAGGTGTGATAACGAGGGAGCAGGAAGAAAAGGTAACACAGAACACAAGGGACAAAATAAAACGGGAAACAACACAGAACCAAAGAACAACAAAGGACTAGAACCAAGAACCAAAACCTAAGACCATGACAATTTCATTGTAAACTAAATGGATGCTAATTTGTCAAAAGGTCAGCTGGGCTAACCCAAGAATCTAAGATAAAGAAAAAAAAGTTTTTCAAGTTGAACTGGCAAGCAGAAGATGAACTATTTGAATCCGAATTTGAATAAATTATGAAACATGTTCCTTATGTGCCAGTTTCATCTCAATCAGCATTTTCTCAGCTCCAGCTCCACTTAATTATTAGGCTTTTGCATTAAAAACTAAGGCCAGGCTAATTTGAGACTAAAGACACAGAGACATTTTCTTATTTATTTTTAACCATTTTAAAATATATCAGATAGGCAAAAGTAAACAAACTATCAGAATCTAAAACACCTAATCTTGCCACAGAGTGGCAGCAGAGCACTGTGCAGATCAATCTGATGTGTTTCTGACAAACGAATGCACAAACACCCTCATTACAGCTACCTTGATCATATCATGTTGATGTACACTGGCAGAAATGGACATGAGTAATAAAAGCAGTGTTTCCACATCTCAACTAATTTGTTTTCTTTTTTTCTGACAAATATCTACTAAAATAAATGGATTAATAAATGCATCACTTTCACAGCTTTACAGTTTGACATAAAACAAATCACATTAATCATGTTCTACAGCTTGAAACATTTGGGATGTATGTGTAAGATGTAAGGAGTATAAATGCAAGAGCAGAGCCAGTAAAGCATTTCTGCAGAAAATGCATGAAAGCTCAGCAATTTTCTTCCCTGGATAAATAGGAGGTTTAGAAATCATTGATTCGTCCTTTATTTTAATGAGGAGAAATCTGCTGGGAACATGGTTCTTTTCTCTAAGGAGTGAACTGTGCACAAAGCAGCAGTTTAAACAAGTTTCCTCTTTTGGAACAGCACAGAGGGAAATGCATGTTCTTCATGCATTAATACACATCTTAATGGATTATTTAAACACTTAACCCACACTTCAGGATTTCATGCAACACACAGTACATATATAAAGAGAATCACTGATAATACAAGTTTGATTCCTTCTTTCATGTTCTTTAATTTGGCCAGTGGCCAGCCTCCTGCACTTATACTATTAAACATACTCTTCCCTTCATATTACTGCAAAGGGGCTGTAAATCAATCCAAAGACTTGAAGATGTAGGATTTTGGAGGAGTACCCCAGTAGAGTAGGTTAAAGGAGGGACTACTTGGCTACTTCATCTATATCATTTCCATTAGGCCTATTCACATTTTTGCTTGAGAGAGCAGGTTTGCATTTTCAGCACTTTTGTGTCCACTGTGCTTGTAAATGGACTCTCAGAATTATAGTGCAACCCATAAATGCTAGAAAACGATTTTCTTTTTTGGCCTTTCTTCCTTTTTTTCCTGCAGGGAAATAAATCCTTAAGGTTTTTCTTTCAATGGAAAACTAGATGTCCAGGAGAATCAAAGGGCTAAAGCTGAGTATGTCTGTTTTGTTGTTTCAGTCTGGATGGACAGGTGGGCGAGTGGCCAACGTACCCAGCCTATCAATTAGCTAACAGTCCTAGTCACGGCTATCTTCCTGTAATGACAGAGCCATTCCTCTACTTGGACAGAAAGCCTTGGATGGTGGAGGTTTATGGTTGGACTGCACAAAATGCAGTAGGGGAGCTTTTTTTTCCTTTTTCTTCCCCTCAATCAAATCACTTATTGATGATAATAATGAAGTTCAATGCTTCTGATGATTCTGAAGCATAGTTATATAACCAAGATAGCTAATCTTAATCATCTCAGAAAACACTAATTAAATAAGTTTGGTTAAGAATAAATTGAAAAAATTTATTTTTGATATTCATACCAGTAAGTGAAACATTCTACCTATGACTTAAGCATGACGATAGTCCAACTGCAACAATCCAAGATATAACTTTGAAAAAAAAAAATTCAACTTTATAATGTTCACATTTCAGTGTGTAGTTAAGAAGAGTGATGAATGAGTGAACACTGATTGCTCCATCCTGATTGGTTCAAGGGTGACCACATCATTTAGATGAAACTCACCAGCACCATTATCCCTTCTGCCATTGGCCGGCTGCCAGCCACTCCCATTTAGTCAGGGCACCGCCTTACCCTTCATGCCTCAGCGTTTTGTCAATGAACCCTTTACACTATGGACATTTTTGGCACATACACATTCACTTTCTACTCGTGTCACACGTTGACTTAAGAAGAGGCTTCAAATGACCTTTAAACATGTAAAAACTGCACTCAAATTTTTTTTTGGTAAAATCCACCTGCTTTGTAAGTCAGTTATAGATGCACCACAGTGGCATCCCTTTACTCCCTTGATTCAGGTTAGAAACAATCATTAACGAAGCTTGAAGTAAATCCAAATTCCTTCATCCATTTTCTATACATGCTTATTCCAATGCAGGGTTGTGGTGGGAGTGAAGCCAACTCTACCATGTGTTTGGTGGAATCTGAAGAGATGACCATGTGTGGGCGTAGAGTTGTCGAGGTATTGTGCTCTGGAAATTGCAGCTGCTTGCCTAGATCTACCTTCAGCTGCCAATCAGCTGCTGAAGCAAGGATGCCAGTTGTTGGCCTTGAGTGTGGGCGTGGGACTCTCCAGCCCTCTCTCAATAAAGTAACAAATAACAAACAACCTGCATTGCCTGTTGGCTGTTGCAACTGAGGCTACTGACTCTGCGACTGCCTTGACCACCTGATCATGCCACCAGCGATATCAACGCTCAGCAAGTGCTGCTCAAGATGTGCTTGAGAGATCCCCCTCCTGAGAGCTTGATTAATTTCAACAGTCATGTTCTGAAAGTCTGAAAGAGTTTGTTTCAAGGGGTTTCTCTTTCAGACTTTTCTGAAAGAGAAACCCCTTGAAACAGCTTTGTAAAAGCAGGTTCAGAAATCACTGTGTCCTTGCCTTTCAGGCACTGACTTGCCTCAGCAACTGGATAGTACATTTCTTTTTTTAACACCAACATGGAGTTTGTACCAGCACTAACACAATGGTAAGTCTGGGCCCAAACCTGGACAAATTTAAAGAGAAACTCATTTTCTATAGTGTGAGGGTTGGCTGTGACTGCCTAAATAAATTGTTTTCAGATTGTTATGTTTTTTGTTTGTTAGTTTTTTTCTGCTTTGTCAGCCACTGATTTGTGTGTGCGCTTATTGAAAATTACATATTACAAATACTGTAATATAACAAACCTGCAGGCTTATTAGTGTCTTTTCACCAAACGGATCAAATTTTCAGGGATTTTATATAAAAGTCCTCTGAAATTAGAAAAACAAAACAGCAAAAAACAACAACAAAAGAACCCAGCAATTTGACAAACTTTTGTATGTCAAATTGCTGGTTTAAAGTGTTATGACATGGATTTCCATGTGAGAAAAAGGTTGGTTTGATTCTTGCTTCAGTATTTTAGTTTCTCGTTTACTTACTTCATAAGTAAGGCACATTGTGACGATTGTCTTTTGAGGTCACATTGTTTTTGTGTCTAGGGTAGTTACTCCTTTTTCAATCCTGCCTTGCTCAGGTCAAGACAGAAAAGGGCAAACAAGTATGTCTTCCCAGACTTTCACATGCACTCACAAAAACAAACACAAATAAAGGTGGAAAAGGAGGAGGAGAAAATGAAAAAGAAAAGAAGCCCAGAAAGGCAATGGAAGGAGAAAATGAAGGGGAAGAAGAAACTTGAAAGTAAAGAAGAGTGGAGAAGGCATTGAGAAAGTAGGACAAAACTGAGGAGGGAAAAATGAAATCAGTTGGGAGAAGAAGAAAGACTAGATGAAGAGAGGATTAAAGAGAAAGGTAAAGTAGAGTGATAGGACAATAGGGATGAGAAAGACAAGGAGAAATATGAGAATACTATAATCGGATGAACAGAAGGACAGAGGAAAGGTATACGAGTGCAACAAAAAGAGATACATGAAGACAGCAGATTTATCGCTGCCTTGTTTATCTGTGTCCTAGTCTACTTATTACATACACACATCCTCTACACATACTTATGAGAACTGTCATTAACACATTTCCTTAATACTACTAACAGAAAGGTCGTTTATTGCTCTAGCCCTACCCTCAAGCTAGACCACCCATACTCAAGGTCCAGTATATTTATTAATACTTGTGCCTTATGAAGTGTCAGGGTTTATGCTTGGAGTTGAAACGCCCCAAATGCAAACTCACCAAATGCAGATGAGAAATATCTTGTCTAACTGAGATGATAAAATGAGAACTGTAAGTGCTGCGAAGGCATGTTGTCAAATTCAGAGATCCATAAATGATAAGCGACTGAAACCTGGCATGAAACAATAACGTGAGGCAAAATTAACACAATGCATAAGGGAATTTGCTCTAAAGATTAAAGGTAGGGTTGGAGGTCCTGAAAAAACGGTTTGAGCAAGCTACATTTCGAAAATACACAATTCAAAAGTCCAAACCCTGCCCAGAGGACAGGAAAACACAGAGGGGGGAGGGACAAATGGCACTTGAGTTTGATAGACATATCACCATCCAATCTTTTAGAAAGGGACGGTTAAAATGATCGCATGGTGTTTTTTCAGTCCCCTGTTCCACAGACAAGTTGGGAATGTTTACATGTTTCATTTTAGTGTACAGAAAAAGCAAGTAGATTGAATAAAATAATAAGATAAAAACAAGTTTTAAATTACAACAAATTATTAGTAATAAATGAGAATACCTTCCTCTGAAAAATGACTCTGGGTTACATGTTAATTTGTAAAATTACGAAGAATGTATTGCTAGACTGGCGACCTGTCCAGGGTGTACCCTGCCTCTCGCCTGATAATTGCTGGGATAGGCTCCAGCCCACCCGCGAC
>JAOXYM010000004.1:22730953-22743052 GCA_028567055.1 Leptatherina wallacei | reverse complement strand
AGAGAGAGAGAGAGAGAGAGAGAGAGAGAGAGAGAGAGAGAGAGAGAGAGAGAGCGCCTGGGAAATCTGGAACGCCATGCAGCAGCAGCAATAGCAGAGGCTTGCCAGAGTGCAGAATAACGAAAAGGGAAAGAAGGGAAACAGCAAAAATGCTTCTAGCTTTCACCTTCCGATCTGTCTGTCGTCATTATTATAATGTGACGTTATTTGTCATCTGACAACGTTATCGTTTCCATGATCATGCAAATCACAACCAGGTTGTCCACTAGCACCACCTCCATTCCACCATTTCCCCACCACAACCCACGCTTCCTGACACTCACTTTCACTCTGTCAGCAGGAGCTGGCTTTTATGATGCCTGGTTGTAGCCACTGGTCTGCGAGAATCAGATGACAAGCTATTCCAGTGATGCAGTCATGATTACATAAAAAGACATCTTGTAAATGCCAACATTGCTCTAAAACTACAGAGAGACTATGGCTTTTACACTTTGATCTCAAGTTAACACTGGAGTTGAACTATAAGTCCATATGTATCTTAAGTACAGGGAATGGATCGAGATCCAATTGAGACTAGCATAGAAAGACTGAAACATGGATTTGATTGGTTAGGTAGGATTCAGTTGAACAGGTTTGCATTGCAACAATTCATTAAGTTGGCTGTATTTTTTTCTTTTTTTTCTATTTATTTATTCTAAATATATTGAAATTTGATTTATATCTAATAGAATTTAACTGCAGCAAAAGTGGCCCCTTTTCTTACGAGGAACCATAACCTGTTTAAAACTTTTCTGTTACTTATTTTATTAATTGCTAAGTGCTATGTCAAATTTAAGGCACTGAATTTCTCTGCACATGTAGAAATGTACTCTTCATAATCTGCATGGTTTATTAATCCACACAATCTGAGTTTGTGGAACTTTAATTCCTTAAACATGCTGTGTGATGGGCAAGAGTTTGTTGAGACCAAAATACTGTGAGAGAAACTGGGACTACAAGTTAAAAAAAGAACAGTTATACAATCTGGGTTTCAACTTTCCTGAAGTTTGTTGAGTCTTTGTTGGTTTCTGCACAGTTTGCCTCTAAATGCTCTCCAGATATCCTCCATATGGCTCTGCTTTGAATATTCCATGGACTGATTTTTTTTTAGCTCTCAATCAGACCTTAAAGTCATGGGGGACTAACTGCCAAAGTAACCGGTAGAGGAGACAAATACGAAGTTGAACTTGCAAACAATTCTCAAAATTAACAGATGGTGGGAGGTACAGTAGCTAACCCACCCCCATGCACATGTAAATGCATCCAAAGAAAAGCAGGTGGTATGTGGCGCTTTATGCTCTTTTTTAAGCACTTTGGACAGCGTCAAAAGGCCTTGGAAGCATTGTCTGTCATTGTTTCAGGACCAAGGACAGCACAAAATGTTTGGTGTCTTTGTCTCAAGTTTTTAAAAAATTTTTTTATCCCTTTTGAATAGAAATGGATATCTCGGATACCTTCACATGGGTTTTCTTTTTGCAGCTGGGGTTTGCTAAATAAGTAAATAAAACACACCCCTATGGATACCCCCCACCACCACCACCACCACCACCACCTTCATCTCACTGTTCTGGAGCGGTGACAACTTGGTCAGTTTAGCCCAGAAAAACAGCTTGCAGAACTGCATCAAAAACAATTCAGATGCCAGAGCCAGACTGACAGAAGGCTTGTAGAGTGTGTGTGTGTGTGTGTGGGGGGGGGACTTCAAAATGTTTCTTTCAAATTATCTTTGAAATGACAGTATGTCTAAAAAAATGTCACATGAATACTGCAGATACCATAATAAGCTCTAAATCACAAAGTTAAGCTCCAAACAGACATTTGTCCAATGTTGTCCAAAGGGTCCCATTTGACTACTAATTTATGGTTAAATTTGGCACTGGTACATGATTACATAACAGTCACTGTCAGATGGGGACAAGTTCCATAAGAAATTTTAATCAAAACCAGTCATGCTTTTACACTTTATATCAGATCAACTAAAATCTTCTGGGGCATTAAGAGGCCCTGCAAATCACTTTGTTGGTTCAGCTTTTCAGTGGGATTGTTATCAACTTCCATTTATCATTTCCTGCTTACCTCTCAAGCCCACTTTGCTCATAGCTATGCCTTCTGCTCTGGGTTTGAGTAAACATTGTGCAAGGCAAATTGGATGGTGCCGCTGGTGCTTGTGACACTTGGCAACCATGAGAGGAAGCCATGAGCACTTTTCCCCAAAGAGCCTCAATTCACTTAACATGTTAAATCTAAATATGACCAGTATTTTGAAGTTATGTATTAGTAAATTAAACAATCACGAATTTGTGGACCTAGTTTATCACTAAAATAAAATGGGATTTACTTTGGCCTTTTAACCGCTTGTTCGTTGTAAGAGTAGATTTGGTTTCCCTTGGGCAAAAGGCTAAGCGAGATGCCTACCTAATGCCCAGGTGACGACCATACTGTACATCTCCGTCGTGCGCTTTGGGGAGTGGGTTGGAGAGGGGGGAGGCTCCGGGGAGGTGCTGTGCGTCGTGCGTTGCAAGTCTTGGCCACGGATATGCGCGTGGCGCTCGGTTCCCGTCAGAATGATCAGATGCTCAGGGCACGGCTCAAACCCCGACGGCTGATTGAACGTAAGAGAACCGCAGGAGCGCTCCGCTCGTCGGGTTTCTTCGTTTCCAGCGCTGATCTCCACGAAAATACAGCCTCCAGATCGACTGCGCTTTGGCTCACACCCCCATTTGGGGTTGAGGAGGAAAGGGGAAAAAAACATATAGAAGGAGGATAGGGAGAGTGCTTTAAAGAGAGAGAGAGAAGAGACGCTGGACTTGTTTGGCTCCTTGCGGCTGCCCGCTTCTCTCTGGTTCGGGGAGCCTTGGGGGCGATGCTGCTGGGCGGGGATCATACACAGTTTCTGCCCGGTAGTGGAGGAGAAGATGCGAGCCTCTGCTACAACACACCTGCACCATTGTCGTATTTTCCGAACAAGAATTGATGATGGTGATGATGCTGCCTCCCCCAGTGGTCTGCTTCTCCGGATCCCATACGTCCGGGATTCTTGTTCTCCCAACACTGGATTATAGATGATTGTCGTGGACATTTTTTTTCTTTTTTTTTAATTTCATCAGCTCGTTTTGTTTTCCACGGGGAAGTGGGGAAAACGTAAATTGATAGATTGAGGATCCTGTGTATTTTCGTCTCCAAGTGCGCGCAATCACGCCCAAAATCAGTGACCGACGCCTTGGTGAGGAGGTTGAGGAGGAGGAGGAGGAGGGGGGGGTGGGGGGATGCCGCACCGTCCATTACTAAATATCAACAAATGTCACCAGGTTCGGATTTTGGGGAAGCCCCCCTCGGTTGACGTTTGCGTGTAACCCAAGTGGTGTGGTGGCAGTTAAAGGTGGCAGCAGCCACATCAAACACTCCGGATATATGGTACAAGATTAAATGAATTATTAAAGATTTCATTCTTATCCATTTCTATTTTTATCTCGCTGGGGGAAAAAGTGTGAATCTGGGGAGGGGGACAAGACAGCTGCAGATTGTGTCAAGATGCACTAGGCTGTTGAGAGCGAAAAAGACGCAGTCTCAAGCTAGGGTAGCCTACTTGGAGGAGATGATTGCAATATTTGTTTTAATGTAGCCTACTATATGTTTCCTTATCGCATTCTTTAATGTGATTGATTTCTTTGCCTTCTAAAATGCGAGCACCCATTCATTCTACAGAGATTTTCTTGATAAAAAAATAAATATATATATATATATATACATATATATATAGCCTATATATATATATATATAAAATAAATAAATAAACGGCATGCCTTCGATGGAGAGACAAGTGCTAATGATCTAAGATATGTATATTTTTTTTTTACATTTTCTTGACCTGCCACCAAACTCAAAAGCTTTTTCCTCTTCTATCAGGGAACTGATTTACAGAAATTACTTAAATTCATCCCATTCATATTCCAAAACGATCAGAGACACCGTGCGCTTTCCCTTCTCTTCTCCTCTCCAATCCCTCCCCTCTTCTCTCCTCCTCTCTGCCCTCCCTCCCTCTCCACTCTCAAATGGGGGTATCTTCTCGGAGCTGAAGATCTGGGAAGGAGACAGAGATAGATAGATAAAGGAAGAAGGACCCAGATATAAGCCAGAGAAAGAACCAAACCCAACTCCATTCTGCATGTGTGTTTGGAGCCGAGGCTGATGGGGTGGTGGCATGTGGAAGTGTCACTCTGAGGTTCCCCCCCGGCTCCTTCCTAACCTCTGGCGTTTGGTGTCTGCAGAATGGCGCGCTTTGGAGACGAGCTACCCAACAGGTATGGAGGAGGAGGAGGAGGTGGTGGTGGCGGTGGTGGCGGGGGTGCCGGCGGACAAGGGGGGCCCGGCCGCGGCGGCAGCAGGCAAGGTGGGCCCCCCGGAGCGCAGCGGATGTACAAGCAGTCGATGGCCCAGAGAGCCCGGACCATGGCCCTGTACAACCCCATACCCGTCCGGCAGAGCTGCCTAACGGTCAACCGCTCCCTCTTCCTCTTCAGTGAAGACAACCTGGTGAGGAAGTACGCCAAAAAGATCACCGAATGGCCATATCCTTTCCTAAGCAGTGCCAGGCAGACTACCAAGGTACTAACGTTGTGGTGTTGTGTGTTTGTTGGAGTGGTTAGGTGTGGCTTTGCGTGATGTGGAATGGTTTAGTTTTCAATTTGCTAATACCTGGAGGGTAAAAGTTCTGGCTTGTGGGGTGATTTTCAGTAAGATATGGCCTTGGCTTGTTGTTTGTGTGTTTATTATAATGTGGGATGTTTATATTTTCATTTATGTAGTACTGGTGGAGCTCACATTGTGTGTTGTGCATCAGATATATTTTGATAAATGACACAACACGTGACTTCATGTCACCTTCTTTGTTTTGTTCAAACCTGCTGGTCATAGGCCCATCACATAAAGATTTTATGATATGAAGAATGATGCTGACAATGATGGTGGTTGTCATAACACCACCTGTCACAAGAACATTGATGCTGATGTTGATTATGCTTCTTTTATTTTGCTCGTATCTGTTAGTGACCCATGTGTGTCTGTATGTGTTGGTTGTCAAAGTTAAGTGCTGATATCAGCATTTTAAAGGCTTAAGCCCTATGCGACCAGAAGGGAGAGGAAATAACTGTCTTTCACTTTCTCTCTAATTACTACCGACTTTATATGGGTGGCCTATGGCTCATCCAACAGGACAGCAGTGGAAAAAGATGTAGGGTAATTGTAAGGACAGGTTGGTCTAGTGCTGTTGGAACACTATTGTATTGATTGAATGCTGCATCTTGACAGAAATAAGTACAGAATAAAAACTTTTTTTTCACCTTTATTACATTTCTAGACTGCCAATTCTCTGGAAGTGAACAGTTAAATGTCCATTGTTTAAGGTGATTTTCTTGAAAGAATATTTCGTCACATTACCACTTTAACACATTTAATTTCAGTTTATTAATTGTTTTCTGAAAGAAAAAAAATATGTCCAAATGATTTTTTTCCCTCTTGTCTGTCCTCTTCATCTATCTAGATTGTTGCTTTGAAGTTACCGGGCATAGCGATCCCGGCCATCTCTGCAATGTAACAGATGATGCTATGTTTGTAGAGCTCATAGAAATCCACAGATTTTTGTGTGTATAGTTTATTGTGGGAAACTGAAAACATCAAAGTTAGTTTTATTTACCTTACAACTATGAGGGAAGCAGGTGTCTACTCATTACACGAGGCGCTTTCTCCTGTCTGTGTGACAGGATGTAACTGTGAATGGCATCCTCTTTGCTAGGTTTTAGATTGTTAGCCATTTTTGTGGTGCTTTTGTGAGCTTCTGTGCTTAATTGAACCAGAGTCAGGGATGAAGAATTGGAACAGGTGGAATCTTGTCATCATGAGTAGATGCATGCTTTCATCTGCACAGTGAACCATTTGGTGGCTGTAGTTACTTACATAGAATATTGTTAATAAATGAAACTATAGACAGCTAAGGATGTGGATGTTCTAGACTTTCCTTCTCTCAAAGCAACCCTTTAATATATTCATGAGGGCAATGATGATCTATAATATAATACACATTTTTTTTCGACTTCTAGTGGTCATGAGAACAACTGGATATGAAGAGTTAAAATGTTGTTATAGTGTTGTACCATGCACCCTGCTCCTTCCTCCCTAAGAGGACTTTGTCTGTTTGCTCCGATGCTTAAACAGTCATTTTAATTGTATTTCCCTACTGCCTGTTACAGGCAGCTGCTTAGTGGACCCCTTTTTTGAGTCATGTTTAAGGGAGACTGAGTTAGCTGTTTGATTGATGAACTTGCTGGCATTTTTTTTTTTTTGAGGAACCATGTCCTTGTGTCATGAATGTTGATTCCTGAAGGAAAGTTTTCTAAAGATTAGAGATTCTCAAACTTATTGCAAACAATAAAAACAACCCCAGATTCCTTTTTAAAACAATAGATCTTTTAACCAACAATGATTTTAATAAGTCCTCCATACCAGCATCAGATGCTGCATGTGAGAACTTTGCAGACCACTTCAGAAGTAAAATCAGTGCTAGATCCAACCTTTTATTCCAGTGACATGTTGATTTTAACACAACTGAAGCATTGAGGAAACACTGGAGAGTTTTGTCCTGGTTGATGCAAAGATGCTTGGTCGAGTTTTCTCCCAACTAAAGTTACTAAACCCAACAACCTGCCTTTTAGATCCCATTCCCACATCTCTTTTAAAGACATTTTATGGTTCTTTGAGCCTGAACTTTTAGACATGGTGAATTACTCTCTTCAGATGGGTGTCTTCCCATCTGCCTTTAAAACAGCGGTGGTGAGGCCCCTTCTGAAGAACAGTAATTTAGATCCTAACATTCTTGATAACTAAAGACATGTATCCAACGTACCATTTTTAAGTAAGATTATAAAAAATTGTATTCAGTTAAATGAGCTTCTGAATAAAAACAATATCTTGGAAAAAATCTGTACATGCTGCCACTTGGGCACGTCATCAAGAGACACAGCTATGCTGATGATTCGCAGCTTTACATCGCTGTGTCTCCTGATGACCTAGAGCCAGTTAACACCCTTTTAAACTGTATTTGTGATATGAATTCATGCATGGCAGGGAACTTCTTACAGCTCAACCAGGACAAGACTGAAGTTTTAATCTTTGGTCCTGAAGAGAAGAGAGAGATCATTTTACCTAAACTGCAGAATTTTAAAACTTCTCAGTCTGTGAAAAATCTGGGTGTCCTTTTTGACTTTGAGCTTAATTTTATTCCACATATTAGAAATGTCACAAAGACAGGATTTTATCATCTTAAAAACATCGCCAGAGTTTTTATTTCTAGCAGATTAGATTATTGTGATGCCCTGCTCTCTGGTCTTTCCAAAAAAGAGTATTTCTAGTTTACAGTTACTTCAGAACTCAGCAGCACAAGTTCTGATGAGGACCAGGGGGGCGGGAACACATTACAACCAGTTTTAAAATCGCTGCATTGGCTCCCCGTGCATTTCAAGATTGATTTTAAGGTTCTTTTAGTGGTTTATAAATGTCTTAATGGTCTTGTACCTTCTTATATATCTAATCTGCTTTTAAATTATGAACCCTCGTGGACCCTGAGGTCCTCTGGTACCGGCCTTTTAATTGTTCCTAAAGTGAGAACTAAATGGTGAGGCCTTGTTCCATTATTATGGTCCTCATCTATGGAACAGCCTGCCAGAGGGCTTCAGGGCCGCAGAAACTGTAGATGTTTTTAAAAAGAGGCTCAAGACCTACCTTTTTAGCTTAGCTTTTAACTGAATTTTTATCTATTCATTTATTTTGAAATTATATTTAATTTTATTACATTATTTTTATAAAGTCCTTTATGGGTATTCTTTTTGTTTTTGCTCTTATTATCTGTTCTTATGGTTTTTAGATTTATTTTATTTTATCTTAATATTTTAGTATATTTGTTTTAACTTTTTTAACACTTTTTTTTCTCCAATGTCATCCTCAGGGGGATCCACCATGCTGGGGGCTCTGCCTGCTCTTTCGGCGGGTTTTTTGCCGTGGTAATCGCCTGTGTCTGGGTGGCTGGGGTCTCGCACAGCAGCTCTATGGCTGTGGTGTGGGCCTCGGCCTTCCCAGATCTGGGCGGCTCCTGTGGTAGCCCCTGCTGTGGAATTGGGTGGGCTGGCCCCCCGGTGTAGACGGATCCCCAAGAAATCTTTACCTCACAGCAGTGTCAAGCCAGATGTTTAATTCTATTACACTGGGTTAAGAGACAGAAACTAGAGATTTTAGGTCACATTTAGAATAGGAGGGAAAAAGAGGGGGAGGTAAATGTCTTGGTTTTTTTTGTATGTGTGTAATTGTGTGCGAGGGAGATTGTAGTGACGTGTGTGTTTTTATAATGACATGTTATATTCTTTAGTGGGTGAAAGCTTTTTTTTTTCTTTAAAAAATAAACTGTGCAAAAGTTGTTTTTATTGTGTAAAGCACTTTGTGTTGCTGATTACATGAAAAGTGCTTTATAAATAAAGTTTGATTTGATTTAGAGGGAAAAATTAGATTTGAAAAAGGCTTAGATTTGATTTCAAGATGAATTGTCTGTAATAAAATAAGAAATCAGTTGTTGGCTTCATAAATTGTTTCAATTACATTTCAGATGTAAACCATCAGGTGCATCTAAAGATTCATCTGTTTGCATCTTAATGTGCATCTTACTTAAATGATTAAACACTATGCAGGGCTACTTTTTTCACTGATAAACAAGAGCAGTCAGATCAATCTTAACTCCTTTTATGTCACTGAAATTTTGTATACATTTTTTGAGTTGCATATTTTACATAATATGCGCCATAGCTACAGTGGTCCTCAAATCCCCTTCCATTAAATAAAAGATACATTTTACAATAGTCACTCAAATAACTGGCTGAGACTGAAAAAAGTAATAATAAATCAAAATTAACTAAATTATAATTTAGTGAAAGAAGACATTGTTTTTAATTTAATTGAGTTTAAAAAAAATAATAAAAAACAAAAACAAAAAAACAAAATGAAACAAAACAAAACAAAAATGAGAGCACTTTGCTGATGAGCAGTGGGTCAAAATACTTGTCGACAGGTGCAGAAGTCTGATTGAGAGTTACAGAAAACACTTGATTGCAGTGACTGCCTCAAACAAATTTTCAACAATGTAAATGAGTGATGTAAGGTATATTTGTTTATTTAAAAAAATGTATTGAACCACAATTAAAGAACAATGTCGTGATTTTCATTAATTTTTTAAAATATTACTTTTGTCAATTTCAGCTTATTTTTAGTGACAGCAATTTTTTTTCCTTCTTTAATTGGAGCTATGAATAATTTTGAGGATGACTGGAGCTCTCATGTAATGCGAGTGTTCCCAAATTTTGTCTTTCAAAACCCAACGCTGAGTTCTGCCTAACTCTTTCTTTCTTATGATCCAACATGAAAATTCCACCAACAATTCTATATAAGACACAATGTTTCAATTCACTTTGTGTTTTGGCTTTATGCATTCCCACAAATGTCAGATTAGTTAAGTAGCCACAAAATATCCAGAGCTTATTTGCTTATTTTGGTTGCTCATTTTAGGATGAATAAAGGTTTTTCACATATTGTGTTCCATCCTGTTCTTGCTCCCAAGCTGTCAAATATTCCAAATAATCCTTCACAGCCCAGAGAGTCATTCATGCGGGCTCCTTACACACAAGTGGCACACAATATTAGGTTATTTGTAAAGCGCATTTCCTGTACAAGACAATTGAAAGTGCTTTACATAAAACATTAAAAGCATTACAGTAGGATTTTGTGATTAGGCACTACTTAGTTAGGATTACAAAAAAAAGGGTTGGGGGTTACAATATACCCATTCATAATCTTACAGCAGTACACCAGAGACTGACATTGAAAAAGTTTCACTATATTTTTCTGTTGTGTTGATAACTGATACTGAAGTCTGCTTTTTGACAAAGGAGGAGAGTATATGACCCAGTTGGAATGAGGCTGTTCTGAGTGATCTGCCACTGCAATCACACTGTGAAGAATCATTGAAAAGGTAGAATAAGAGTTTCAGCAGTGGCCTCACTTCAGCCAGAAGACATTATGATATGAG
The DNA here is from genome assembly GCA_028567055.1 of Leptatherina wallacei. Taxonomy (NCBI): domain Eukaryota; kingdom Metazoa; phylum Chordata; class Actinopteri; order Atheriniformes; family Atherinidae; genus Leptatherina; species Leptatherina wallacei. The sequence continues at coordinate 22,732,893 of JAOXYM010000004.1, read as the reverse complement.
AAATGCTTCTTTTTAAACGTCTATTTTCCTTTTTCTATTTACATCAACACTAATTTGTTTCAGCACTTGCTCTTTCCTGCAGATAGCGAAATATGGTGACTTTACCTGTGTTTTGTTTTTTTCATGTGACTTAAGTTACAGTTCACAAGTTGCATTTTTAAAGTCATGAGAAATATTTTGTTTTTGTTAGCTTATGTTATAACAATGTGCACATTTTTGGGGCTTCTGCACCTTAATCTGAAAAGGCATTTAATTCAACAACATGACTTTAACATTTATTAATTCTGTTTGAGATTTTTCACTATTTTTTATACACCAGATGACAGAGCACTTGCTCTTTCCGTAGAGATAAATGAAAATGATCACCTGCCATATTTTCAATTAAGAACATTGTCATTAATTGTTTTAGTTGTGGTTATGATTTATCATAAGTGTAATAGCAGTTCATCACATCACATGTTTTACATTCGTTGCCAGTTTGCATTGCTAGCTTTGATGAGGAAAACAGTTTACTTAACAACATTGCACAGAGTGATACATGCAGTGACAGTAGTTGGTCTGTGCGCAGTGAGAGGGCAGCTGCCCCTCCTGGGAATCTTGTGAGGTAATCTTCTAGGTATAACTCTGCTCATGTGGTTTGGCAGAGTGCCCTCAAAAAGGTGCATCCCTCTGCCAAAATGTTTTGGCTTTTTTTTTCCTGAAGAAAGAATTTTTTTTTTTTAAGAAAGCCATCAAGTTACACAAATGGCTGAGCTTGCTGCCTCTCTAGAACTTTACATTTAGTTAATGCACATTGATTGCTAACTGTTTTTTTTTGTAGTTTTTAAAAAATACGACAGCAAATATGGGCACTGTAAAAAACAGAGGGAGCAGATACAAAAACATGATAAAAAAAAACCTCTTAGCTTTTAGAACAAATGAGCTTCCCTTTAAAAGACATTACAGTATTTGTGGAAAGAAAGGAATTGAACATGTTTTTAATATGGATCGACCGATATCGTTTTTTTAGGGCCGATACAGATACCGATTGTTTGTAATTAAGGAAGCCGATAACCGATATTTAGAACCGATATTCATTTACAGCAACATTTAAATTTTGGTTTCAAAATTGAGAATAACACACGGGATCAGACTGAATACAGAATACTGGTTGTTTGTTTTTGTACACTGTGATATAAAGATCTTAAACTGTTGGATAATAACACAAAATCTGATTAGTTTCTAGTTTTCAAATCAAATCAAACTTTATTTGTATAGCACATTTCATACATTTCGCATCACAAAGTGCTTCACAACATAAAAACAACAATTTAAAAAAAAAAGTATAAAACATCAAAATCCTAGGACACACCTGATCAGACTCTTTTTCACTTTTCACACATTCATCATTACACACACGCACATACACACACATTATGATATATGAATAACAGTTAATGATCTCAGGTACATCTAGTCTGATTAAGTGCAAACCAATAAAGAGAGTGACAGGACCAGGAACCTTGGCTCACTTCATTTATTGGTTGCTTTTGTTGTTATTTTTCATATACATATTAACATCAAATAGCGTTATTAGTTTATAAATAAAAATTAAACTTTCACTGGTTATAAGACTTTTTATTAAAATAATTTGTAATGACATTAATTTATTAGTCATATATATTTTCAGCAAAATTACAACTTTTACTCCAATGCAAAGTAAATTTAATTGGTAAATTTCTATTCGTAAGTGAACACATCTGAGCAGCGTTGTCGTTGACAATATTCAACATATTCACGTCTCTTGCGCCACCAAACTCCATAAAGTGTTTGGAAAAAAACACTCTTCAGAAACAGCGATTTCTCCGACCGCATGTAGAGATGTCCACACGCGGTCAGAACAGACACGGAGCTCCAGTATGAAGACGGCGTGTTTATCAAGCTTACTGTTAACACGTAAA
>JAOXYM010000004.1:22677687-22694840 GCA_028567055.1 Leptatherina wallacei | reverse complement strand
ATGCAGTGTCCAGCATTCCGTGAACACCAATGTACGTTATCTTGAGGGGGTCGTGGCTCCAAAAGTTTGAGAACCATTGCAACAGACAATTTCAAAAAATTCTGTTCATCTATTAGGCCAACTGGTCTGAAAGCATTTTCTATTCACCACTGATGGGCACCTGCAGGGGATTTTACTTTGATGTGGGTGCAGTCCAGTGCACCAATGACATTGCATCAATGTAACGCAATGGGTCTCTTGTCCTGTAATTAATTTATCTTAATAGCCAGACAGACATTTACATAATTTCTTTTACCTGCAATTCCAAGGGATTCATAATCAGAGGACAACTACTTTTTCCGAAATATTAGTTATGTGGATTATAGTTGTGATGGTGTGTCTGTACACTAACACATTCAGGCAGTCTGCAGTACTTTGCCACTTTTCTCTGTTTATTTTATAACCATGGGGGTGTTTGTCTTTTTTTTATTTGGTCCTTGACTTCTTCATACACTTCCAGGAAGATTTTCTTCTGCAACGGAGAGAAGGACGCTGCCTTTTTGCCATGGTAGATCAGTGGTTCTGTGAAGTATTCCAAGGGTCTATTTGCGGAGACTGTGACAGCGCACTTATTCAGAATAGGTTTCACCCTGGCTTGATGAATCTATGTCCACTCATCCTGGCTTGCGCTTTGTGCAACCAATTAAGCCTGGACACCCTTATTTTGGACAGGATGAGCCCAGCTTAGTTACTCATCTGGGATGTCTAAATCCTACTTTTGTGCAACAGATCCCAGTTTATTTCACATTTAATGAGAAACTTCGACCGTGGCAGGGACACCGCTGAGTTGTGTACGCGGCGGTGTTCGTGTCTTTAAATGCCTCTTTGCGGCCTCAAGAACAACAAGTTCTTGCTTCTCGCGGAATATGTAACAGGCTTGTTGGAGGTGTAGTATTTTCTGTGTAGAAGAGTTAATTCCAATTATTGAATGAAAATTTGAAAATGTAAGAGCTCGTGTCTAATGAAATAGTATTTTTTATTCAAGTTTAGCTTCTCTGAACACTTTGACTTTATATGGATAGATAGTTTAAACTAAACTAAAAACAGATGGAATAAGATTCACAAAGACTGGTGGAGTACAGAGAGAAAAATATCATTGGCCACACACGACTTCTTAATGTACAGACATTTAAAATACTCTGAATGACATTTCAGATCTCTGTGAGTGTCCAGTTTTCTGTTTGTTTTGTTTTTGTTGTGTGCTGTGTGAGTGATGCACAGTATATCATAGTATGTGAAGTTTGTTTCTTCATGCGCATTGCTTGTTGTTGATACTGGCCTTAACTCCAGCTATACTCCATTTGAATGGATGATCCTCACCACCATCATTGCAAACTGCATTGTCCTGGCTCTGGAACAGCACCTTCCCGATGGAGACAAGACTCCTCTGTCCGAACGCCTGGTAACACATCCCATACACACACATACTCAGTGTACACATGCACAAATGATTATTGTGTACAGATATAGAAATTATACACAAAGGCCTGCAAACAGAAAGACAGGTGATGTTGGATAGATACACAAATGACCTCAAAACATGTATTCATAGATCACACAGAAGCAGAATTAAACACACAAGATAACAATCACAAAGAGAAATGACAATACATACAGCAGTTGACATTAGGACTACAAACATGTCTACAAATGTTGACAGATATCAAGTGTCATGGAATTAATATCTATTATAGTTGTTATGCTTATGATTTAATGGATTTAAGTTTTTCATGTAATTACATAATATTTTATTGTGATAATATTCAGCATGAGCACACAATCTGGGACTGACCCTGTTCTTCTTTTCTCACCTCCTCTTAACACATCTCTTTCTACTCTCATCTGCCCCTTTTGTGTTCCTTTCACTTAATCTTCCCTAACTCCTTTTTATGTATGTTTTTTTTCTCCAATATTCTCCCTGTAGGAAGAAACAGAGCCCTACTTCATAGCCATCTTCTGTTTTGAATCTGGGATAAAGATCCTAGCTTTGGGTTTTGCATTACATAAGGGCTCTTACCTAAGGAATGGCTGGAATGTCATGGACTTTGTGGTCGTGCTCACCGGGTAAGTCCACAATGACAAGTTTTTTGTTCTTGTTGTTGTTGTTGTTTTTTCTTTTTTCCTTTACTGTTTCTTTTTGTATTCATTCTTGATTTGGCCTTTAAAATGTATTGATTGTTTCAAAAACTTAAGTTATCTAATTATTCCTTCATTTGAAGATATTTGTTTAATTTTCAGGCATGTTGCAAGAGTTGTGTTTAAATTGTATGTGTATTGTATTGTATTGTGTAGTGTCTATCATGGTATTACTAAGAGAGGAAGTTCAGAATACAAACAGGTGACACACAGCCATTGAAACAGTCATTTTATTGAAGCAGTTCAATGGAACTGATGCTGATAGTTTTAATACAACTTACTGAAAAATCACTTATTTGCCTTCACTAGTATGACTTTATCTCTTTTCTGATCTCAAACACACTGATGCAGACACAGCAGAGGTCTAGTTTGACAAGGTGTGTGTGTGATCAGGGCCACTCCCTCTCAATCCTTATCCTTCTTTAATGAGGACACAAACACACACACTCTGACACGGACTGGATCAGAGCATCCCTGCAGGGAGCAGCAACCAGGGCAAAGTGAAATGTCACTTCTCCAAGAGATGGGGGCTGGTTTGTTGTTATGGCAATGGCTTGCAGAGGGGAAGCATAGTTTCCATACTTTTATTTTTTGCTCTCTTGGTCTTTTTTCTGTTCAGTTTGAATTTATTTGACATAAGAATATAATGAGTTGACATGCCATATTTCTAACTGTTGACTGCGGCCAAACAAGAAATTTGCGGCAGTATTTTTGTTGTAATACAGATGTGAAATGCAATTTGGATGCAAGAAAAGATGTGGATGCAATTTCCCCTCGGGGATCAATAAAGTATAATTCATTCATTCATTCAGTCAAATGATAAGCTGATTGTTCAGTTAGAAAACCCTTGTGATCACTTCACAAGATGTAACAGGTGTAGAAGGTAAATGACAGAAAGAAGATGAAGTCAGTCTTTGCAAAAAGGAGTGTTGATATGTAGTGGTGATTTTATCACATCTATTTATCCAAAATGACTTTTGAAAATGCCAAAAGGCCACTCAGTACAGCAATTAGTGAAAAAGTATCACATAGGAGTTCTGTGTTTTTAACAGAGTGTATCTGAGCTGTCCATTTGGAGGGTTTCATGTTCGAGATCCTGCTTATGTTATTGAATGGAATACAGTTGTCTTTTAACTGATTCCCCTTGGGTGAGGAGCATCATCGGCTTCACCGCTAAAATGATGCAATTTGTTTTAAAAAGAAAAACTACTTGCTAACTACAAACTTGAAAGAAAAATCCTTGAAGGGAGAGGGAACCCTGGTAAATACAATTTATTATTTTCTAAAGTGAATCATGGATTGTACTTCACTGCATGATCTCCTGTTGACACTCAGGGTTTCCAGGAGTTTCTCCACAGGTATCTGCTGATAGCTGTGACTCCACAATAGACTGTATAACAGCTGTACACTCCACAGAGGGAGTGTGCTCTCTTACTTTCTTCTTTTTTTTTATCTATTTAATGAGTAATAATAGGCAGTGTCACCCTCAATTCTCAAGCAGGGACTGTAATTTTTCTAGCTGCCACATTCATTCTTATATACCACTTTAACCATTGAACGTCTAAGCTTCTAGCAGTTACATAAATGAACCCAACCCATAGCCAGGGTTGGGTCTTAATTTTGCAGACAATCAGCTTTTCAAAGGATTTCTAAAGATAACATCATTGACTAAAACAGCAACAGCAGTTTTTAAACTTTCCAAATCTATGGTTTTACCTGACATCATTACAACAGGTTCACAATAGTTTTAAACAATGATTTAAAAAAAACTATTCTCTAAGAAGAGGTAGCAATTAAGACAGTGAGCCCAGGTAAAGTAAAATATAATTTTCTAGAGTTGATGATCAAGAATTAAGCTTGTAAATGTAAATAAAGATACCAGAAAAATATATTTTATTTCACCATCTAAGTGCCAAGATTATATGTGAAAAAAAAAGCAAATTTTTGAATGCTTCAACTGTACACACATTAGGTTTTTCATTAGTAAAGGGCAAATTCTAAACAATTTAATTTAAGTATTCAAGTACTCGAACTGTTAGTTCAGATGGGGTAGAGAAAACTTTAAAATGCAGCAATTGACTTTAAACAGTTTCTAAATGGTGTTTACTTTACACTTACCTGTTAAAACATATTTTTAAACGTCTACACTGAGGTAAAAAATCTAAATGTAAGCACAGTAGTTGACTCAGAGCAGATTAGCAGAAGTCTGCGTCTTCTTTGTTAGAGACAACATAACCTCAATTTTAAACATGGAAGGTCTCTATGATAAAAAATGGAATTTGATTAGCAGAAGGGATCATACTATGGGCTGTAATTGTATAAAACTTTTCTTATGCACACTGTCAAACAGCACTTCTATTGTTGTATACTAAGGCCCTGACTTACTAAGATCCCAAAAAGCGAACGCAAATTTGCGTGCGCTGCACCTTAATTGTGCCTGTTGTGTTTCCATGATTTGTGGGTGATCTACTAAGATTGTTTGCGCTATTGATAATGGGCACAAACAGCCTTATTTAAATGAGGATTTAGTGTGCGCAATTAATTCGCAGTGTAGAAGGAGCGTAAGAAAGGCGCAAATGGAAAAAAACCAATGGAGATCAAAATATTAGAAGAGCCGGCAAATAGGAATATGGCAAAGACATCTTAATGGGACCAGAAGAGACTGCGATAGGAGGGTATTAAACCAGTTGGAAAAAACAAGAAAAAAACCAGATGAGGTTAAGAAAAGATGGCAAGATATTAGATGAAGAAGAAAAAAAAACTTATGATAAAACCTCTGCGAATAACACAGGTGGGGGGACGACAGAGGAGATTCCTCTGACTCATACTGAGCAACAGCTGCTGCTCACTTTCTGTGTGGAGCGGATAGCCTAACTGGAAACTCGGAGCATGACACGCTAGAGCCGTAGGTATGTGCACAAATTGAAACATGTTCTGTTAATGACATCGTAGTAGTTTTATACATAACAAATATAAACGCTCCTCTTTTTGACAACGTTTGTCTAAACAACAGTTGTGATTTTAACATTTAACCAATTTTATGTTTTTATGTAAAGATTTTGTTCCAGAAGTTCAGTCATCGCCACCCACCGCTCATGAGAAAATATTCTGAATCAGACTGATGCTCATTTGCAATTCTGCAGCTTTTAGCTGTTGTCTGTCATCCAATCTGCAGCCGTTTGTGCACATCTGAGCCAGTTAACACCTGCCTTTCAAAAGCGCTAAATATAGGCACAAAAACAGCCAGTGCAATCAGTTCCACGTTTAGTAAATCACGTTGCGCGTGCAAAACTGATTTATTTGCAATCTACTCCTCCCAGTATTTTGCGTGTTCTGGCAGAATCACCCAGGTTGCATATTCATTCAAGGCAAAAGCTGGTTTTACTGGCTCATTCCTCTTTGTGCCAGCTTGGTAAATCAGCTCCAGCATGTTTCTGCGCCCGTTATCAAGTTTGCGCGTGTTTTAAGAGGTGCACACCTTTGATAAATCAGAGCTTAAGTGCTCTCTTCTATCGTCCACACTCATACCTGTCAGACACATCAGGAGGTAGTGTGGGGTTCAGTGTCTTGCCCAAGGACACTTCGGCACATATAGGTGAAGCCTGGAGTTGATCCGGTTGGCAGATGACTGCTCTTCTTCCTGAGCTACAGCCGCCATACTGTAGTAGGGTACTATGTATAGCACCTCCTCTGAACTGAACAACGCTGTTTATTTCTTGGTTCTTGGGTCGTCTTTGTTTAGTGTCTCTTTGTGCATAATCTGTCAATTTGTTGTTCCGGGGTTTTTTCTCTCTCTATTTTCTTTCTTTGTTATGTTGTTATTATTTCAATATGTTCAGGTTTCTCTCTCTCTCTCTTTCTCTTTCTCTCTCTCTCTCTCTTAATCCCTGTGGCTAAATTTGTATTTGATCTGTTTTTGAATTGGTTGTGTGCTCGACAGGTGTGTAACAATTAGCAATATGCTGCAGCCCTCTAATGCACAACCATAAGTACAGCTTTAAACTGCCATCACTAAAGTCAGCACTTTATACAGCATTATGGATGGATGGGTAGATGGAGTAGACAAATAGATGATATGGGAAGAGAGAGAGAGAGAGAGAGCTGACACCAACGAAGCCACTTGCCAGAGTAACAGTAGAGTACTACTGCAGCGAGAAAACCGGGAGAAAAAAAGAGGAGGAGGGGGAGGAAGGCACGTGACAATGTCTCTCCTTTCCCCTGGGCTCTGGATAACAGGACAGAAAGAGAGAGGGGGAAATATGAGATGGTTTTGCCTCTTAAAGGTGGCGTGAGAAAGATGGAGAGCAGAGAGGAATTTAAAGCTAGAGGAGGAAGACCACAGGAAGGAGGGGAGAGTGATGACTGGGGGGGCATGGTGGTGAGTGTGATGTATGAAGGATGAGAGAGGTTTGGAAGAGGGATGGGAGGAGGAGGAAAGGCAAAGATGGAGATGGAACAAAGGAGGTGGGGAGAGAGGGAAATGAGAAATGCAGAGAAGGAATGACTGTGTGTGTGTAAGCGCTGCAGTAACCTGCTTTTCCCATCTCCCTATGATCAATCACTCAGCACAGCCAATAAAACACACACTACCGGTTCCTTATGGTGAATACTTACACACACATGCGCACACATAGTATTTCTTTATTTAGATACTACAAGTGTACATATACGATTATTATGCATGGCCTAGATTGCTAATTATATGAATAGTGAAAAAACCCTCACATGTATTCATATGGAACATTTTAAGATGAAAGTAAGATCTAAACACATACTGCAAACAGGTAGCATATGATTACCATGTTTCCCCTGCTGTGTATAAACTTGTGATTCTATTTATAGCCACAATCAGACCAAACAGTTGTAAGGCATTGGCAGTGGCTCAAGTGGTAGAGCAAGTCATCCAATGACCAAAGGGTTGGTGGTTCAAATCCTGCTCCCACCCTAGTCAACTGCCAGTCCTTGGGCAAGACACTTTACCTTCCTTGCCTCGAGTGTCAGTATCACTGGTGTATGATTGTTCAGTGGTTGGCGCACACTGGCTGCCACATTTTCATCAGTCTGCCCCAGGGGTACATGTGTAGCTTACCATCACTGGGGATGAAAAATGGACGGGCTTTGAGTGCCGCTAGCAATAAAGCGCAATATAAATCTAATCCATTATTATTATTAGGTGCTCTTGGTATCTCGTTATGCAAGGGAAATCATGCTTTCCATGTTCATATGCGCAAACTGACTGCCAGTGCATACGAGTCCTACTCATACTTTACTCAACTTTCTCAACGTAAAAACAAGATGAAGACAGGTAATCTTAACACGAAATATGTGTATACAGGTTGTTAACCAAAAAGGGCATTTTGAGTCAGTTGTGCTAAAGACGTCAGTGCATGGGCATGTGATTGATCTAGGTATACATCATAGTAGTGTGGATAAAAGCAATTCTCCCACAGAGTCTCTTCTGTAAACAAGAGTTCATGTTGTTCTCCTGGTTCTCTTAGTTTGTTATGTTGTTTTTCTGGATTAATTAATGATTAGCCACAGAACATTTTCATCATACAGGCATTAGGGCCAAACAGAAGAGCAAACTCTGACTTGCTTTCGAAGGATAGCATAACATGCAGGGCTTTTTCTCTAGTTGAATTCAAACCCAAGAAAGGAAAACCAAAGAAACGTAACAGCCAGCTGGTTGTTGGTCAATGAGTCTATATCTCATGTTTATGCCCATCACTTATTAGCTCAACAAACCCCAGACTCATCCTTTAGCATTTTCCACTGTGATTTGTTAAAGTTTTTAAAGGCCAACATTAAGAACAGGTGTCTCATGATGGTTCCCGGGGGAAGGTTTCTGGTTATTTTTCATTTCTGGCTGGCATTCCATCAGCGCCAGCCACTGTCACGCCAACATTTTAATGTGGAAAAGAAATCTAAGCCGTAGATTGGACTTAAAGAGATACTATTCAACTTTTACAATTTTCTCAGTGATGCGCCCCCTATCAACGGCTAATTCGGCATCCATCTTGCATCCTACCTGTACTGTAAGTAAAGATCAACGCAGTAAAAAACAGTCTTTTCTTGACTTGTCTTATCTCTTGCTCTTCGTTGACTCTCCTTAGTTTCCTTTCTTCCTCCGTAATGTCTTCTAGCGTTTTTTTGCCTAATCCTCCGGTGTGCGTTCAAAATGACCGGTTTGTTTACATTCGCTTGTTAGCGTGTAACGCATGCACAAAGCAAAACTCAGCAGACAGCGTCCTGAAAAAGTTATAATGAAATGTAAAATGAGAAAGCTGTAAAGTGCGGTTTCTCAGCCTCAAGACGCTGCTGGGCCGTGAAGGCTCTAGAAATGCACATAATAGATGTCACTGTGTCATCAAACGAGTCCCGAAAGCAGCGTTTTAAGGTGGAAAAGTTATATAATGGGCCTTTAAATTCTGACTTCATTCTGGTTCCCAACTGAATAATCCCCTTTAGTTTTAACAAAACTTTAGCTTTTTCTCCAGTTCCACATCAAAGAAAAACTATGGTCATAACTCCAGTATAAGTTATAGTTGTTGTAGACCACCACTTTCAGATGATGTCATGCAGCAAACATCGTAGCATCTGGAAGACACAACCAAGGCCTCAGAAGTTTAATTTAGTTTCGATTTTTAAGTGTTAATAGTGTCAGTCTGTCTTTCTCACATTTTGTCTCCTCAGTCGGTTTCTAGGAGGGTCTGTGCTTGTGCTGCGTGAGTCGTGACTGACAAGGCTTCTGACACAGACTTATGAAGTGTCTGTGTGCACGTGTGATGACTTCATTCTTGGCAAACACACTGGAGAGAGAGATAATTGATGAGAACAAGAATTAATGAGGAGAGTAAAGAGGAGAGGGGACACACATACTCATACACACACACCGAGACCAGTGTATTTAGTATTCAGGAACGTCAGTCCATTGATTTTTCAGTGCCATGCTGTGACGTCACAAAGTACTCTAATCATTTACAGTAGAGTCCAGGCCAGTCAATCAATGAGAGGACACCAAAGATGTCTCCACAACTCTCTTAGTCTTCAAACACAGACTTGTGTCATCAAACAATTGCACAGTGTATTTTTTAAACAGTTTATCCAGAGGGAGACTGTAATGAATATTTGAATGTATGTTTTTCAGCACAGACAGCACTGTGTCACTAATCATTCACAGATAACAGCTGCTTTGAAATTGGAAATTTGACTTTTACTTAAACAACAAAAAGTGTCTAAAATTAGCATTCCATTTAAAATAAATTCAGCACAAAAAGTAAAAAAGTTTGTGTTTGTTGGCTTATTTACCAGTTGTAGCAATGCTTCATGGCAATAAATCTTACACCACCGGAAAAGTTTCATTTTAAATGGCACCATATAGTAAAAAAAACTGAATATGCGGGGTGAGCACCAGAAATGTGTATGTGGGTTTAACCCATGAAAAACTTGGCCAAATCTTCTCTGCCAATGTCAAGCAGCTTTTTCTGCTATTGACTCTGGTTTTGATCTTCTTGTACCCTCGATGATGACCATCACTAAATGGCACCTGATTGTCAGCTTGAGCATTGTGAGCATGGACCCTGCTACAGCAGTCAGTTGGATCAAAGGGTCAAAGTGTGGAGAATGCTATGCTGATTGTTACAAAGATAGGGGAAAATTGTTTGGTGTGGCCTGTGTTATGTGTGAGGCGGTATCGCAGAGATTTATCATCATTAGAGGTAGGGGTGGGCGATATATTGAGTATACTCGATGTATCCCAACAAGTTTTACTCACAATTTATAAAATGTGTATATCGCGAACATCGAGTAGCAGCGTTTTTGCATAGGATTTTCTTTGTAGTTTTCTCTGTCTACTGGTCAGAGTGTAGCTCACTCTGTTACGCGGCATAGCTTCTCACTCACAGCAGACAGACAGCTCACTCCCCGCCCATTCAGAAAACTCTCCTGCACACATGCGTGTTGTTTCAGGAGAGACAAGAAAGAAGCATGGAGAGAAGCTGCATACACTCCAGCTATCTGCAGTAGTCGGAGTGTAGCTCAGCTGTGTGCACGCGGCATGGCATTTAGAAACATGATGCTAGCTAGCTAGCTGGATAGTTTATGACTTAAGAGACAGAAGCTACGACAATGACGAGGAGACTGATGGCTGTGCGTGTTTCCCGACGGACATGAAGTTCTTAATACATCGGAGCAGGAAAAATCCTCCACCTGCTTCTCCTCCAGCTGCTCTTAGCATTAAATAAGAGCAGATGTTATTATTAAACCAGATATTTCTGTCTGATTTACAGGTTCTTGATGCTCTTTCTAACGTGCGCGCTCTGTCTACTGGTGGGAGTTTAGCTCACCTGTGTGTGCACACGGCACGGCATGCATAGTCACATCACATGTCAACATGAGAATAAGATAAATAAGATCAGACTGTTTAGTTCTTATTATATAAAGCTGTTCTAGAGGAAAGGGAACCTTAGATTACTTCTGGCAAAAAAGAAAAATGTGACCAAGGCACTCTTGAGGTCCAGGAAATATTAAAAAGCCTTTATTGGAAGTGGCTAATACATGATAAAAGTTCAAATGCACCTACGCATTGCGGCACACTGCCTTCATCAGGGTGACAAATCCCTGTTTATTTCTGTTGTGATCTGCCAAAAAATAATAATAACCTAAATAATAAGATAATATTTGAATATAAAATAATTGAATGAAAAGATATATACGATATTGAGTAATTATAGAAAATAAAATAAACTTGATCTTCTAATGGTGGCAGGGGTTGAAGTTGGGGGGTTTGGGGATTGGATCAAATGGCCTGTCATGACTTCACCCACATTGAACGCTAGTGGGATCAGCTTTGGTGTGCTGTTTGTGCCAGAGTGACCAATACAGCTACATTGGCTGACTTGTAAAAAATACTAGTAGAAAAATGGGACGCGATCCCACAACAGTGTGTGACCAAGCTGGTGACCAGCATGAGGAGGAGGTGCCAGGCTGTTGTGGGTGTGCAAGGTTCATCCACAAGCTACCCCTGTTTGTTAAATGAATAGACTCTTAAATTGCCAATATGTTTTGTTTCTTCATACTTCAATCATCCAGTCTCATAAACAACACCAAACAAGAGTAAACAGCTAAATAGGCTTTGGCAGAGAAGATTTGGGACGTTTTTCATGCGCTCAACCCACATACTCAACTCTGCTGCTCATCCCACAAATGCATTTTCCTTACAAATATGGCACCATTTAAGTCCATATGTTTTTTTTTTATTAAAAAAAAATTATAATAATTTTCAGACCAAGGTCAGTTTTACTATTTGATCTGAAAAATTCTATTTGAAAATAAAATTAATAAGTATTTCTAAAAGCACTGAAAAATCCCATTTCAGTTCATTAAAAAAGATGACTTACTGAGTCAGTAGTCTATCTGGGTGAGACACTAAATGACATCAGAAATCAAAATGGGGAAAATAGGAACCCCTGACTCACATCAGAGACTACTCACAACCTAGTGTTGCGTCAGCAGCACAACAGATTAGATGAAACTGTCTTGTTGGAGACATTTTTCAGCCGCATCGACTCATGCCATCAGGGTTAATAGACAACTTAAGAAAAAATGCATTTAGGCTGGAAGGCTCATGACTTTGAATGAAACATCAGTTATAAGTTTGGTGTGATTAAGGTCACTCCCCAATGCCAATCAAAAAAGTAATCAAACATTAAGAAAAGCGTACACAGAGGCGTCAAAGTGAGCGCAGTGTGTCTTGTGAGGAGATACTGTAAAAACACAGAGAGGAAATTAAGTCCTGCATAGAGAGAAAAATGAGGCCACAGAGAACGACACAGAGGGAGAAGGTGGTTGAAAGTTGTCCTTTTGCCATCACTTCCATTATCATTATTACTCTGCAGCCATTTACAGGCTCATGGCCCTCCTATACGTTCTCCTATACCCTCCAGCTCAGCACCCTGCAGGTTATCTACTGCATTTAAACACACACTCTTTAATGCTATCCAGCTGTGCAAGCATTGTGATGGCTGCATGTTGGATAGCATTCAGTAAGCGCTTCTGATATATGAAAGTGATATACGAGATGAAGACGGACCAAATGTGAGTAGGAGTGTAGTTTCCACTGTGCATTAATTATTTTATCAAGATTCATCTTAGTGTAAAATGTAGGTTACACCAAGGATGTTAAGGAAAGAGACATGGCAAAATCTTACCATACTCAAGTTAGGGATAGGTTGGATGATCGAAAAGAGAGACACTTTTGGTTTTAACAAACCAATAAAAGTCATTTAAGAAGTGCAGCTGTTTTAAAAAAATGTAGTCATAGAAATATAAATATTTCTTTATTAAAACTGTTTTTGTGGTCTTACTGCTGAGCCACCAACCAGCCATCTCCAAACAAAAGCAAATTGAAGTATAGTTGACGTGTCACTTTAAACATTTTTTTTGAAAGCCTGTTTCAGTACTGAATGTGGTGCTTCATGCTCACCCACATACCCTTGTGAACAGGAATAGTCACAGACAGAAGCACACACCTACAGACAAATAATGTTAGGGTAGCATGGTAGTGAAGGTAAGAAAGTAATTGTTCTTTATTTTGACATAAACTTCAACTAAAGGCTTATGTTATTTGAATAAGAATAAAACCCTTGACTTTGGCTTTTGACCTCTTCTACATGGAAATAAAAGAGGTTTAATTTCACTTATAAATGACACAATTCCCCTTAAACCAATGTAAGCAGACTACTGTAAACATGTTATTTTGACATTCTGTGTGCTGACATATCACACTATCAGCTCAAGTAAGCCTCACTAATATTCAGGTTACACAACACAGATGGTAAGCATCATTGACGTAAGGTTTCTGACTATCTTATAGTCAGACATTATCTTTAGTTTTTCTAGTTTGATTTCTACCATCTCCGAATGTAACTATCTTCCAAATGTTCCACTTTCTCCCCCAGTTCATGGGAAACTTTGTCTATTTACCATTAGTTGTTGCAGTACTTTGGTTTATCAGGGCTTGTTTTACTACAACAAACTAAACTAAGACCATCAAACCTCAAAGTCCTCGTAAAATGGTTAACATTGTGATTTGGCTCTACATATTTACAGATTCCTGCAAAAAACAGAAGGTACGGAGACTCCTCCTCACCCAAACAAGTCTATATCTTCAGTCAGCTGCAGGCCTGATCAGACATTTCCCACCATTTTGCAGCATCTTTAATCAATAATGGAATTAGCAGAAATTGATGCAAAATTATTTGATGCATCAATAGGATGTGCGATCAGTTGGATTCGTGATTAATTTAAATAGTTACCAAGAAGCGGACTCAAAATACAGTTAAAAATTGATGTGAAAGACAGATCATTAAACTAAGATTTAAATATCAGATTAGATGTCATGGCAACTTTGGATAAGTTATAAAAATTACATATATCATGAAATAGAGATAAAGATGTTCAGTGAAGCTGCAGAGATACTTTTCTGTGGTTATTTCATTGCCAGACTTTTGATATATTTAATATAATATTTTTTACTTGAGCTTAAATTTATTAATAACATTATTCACTTGGCTATTCTTCTTCAGTAGATTTGATATTGGCAAATAGCAGCCTGAAAAACTTCTACACATATTCAGTTTTAACAAACTACAGGAAATTATATGCACACAAAGACCTATCCAACACAGAGAGGAAGCACACAGTAAGGACAGAGAAGTCCAGACGCCATGTCCTTGTGAAGTCCAGGATTCATGCTGGTAGGAGACAGAGGGACAGGTGGGCCAATCAGCTGGTCCGGCAGGAGAGAAAATAAGGGAGAGGTGAATGGAAAAACAGATGGAAGATTAGTGAACGAGTGATGCTGAGGAGCTGGAAAGAGGAAACATGTATCAGTATAATCAAAGAATGGAGGAATGGATATAAGGGTAGAGAAGGACTGTGGCCTCTTTATCTGAAAATGAGACTAATAGTTTAAATCTATACAATAACTGTGAAAATCTGGGAATAACAAGACTGAATGAACTTCATTCATTTGTTACTGTCAGATACAGTTTTTTTGTTTGTTTTTTTAAGCAGCCAGTTTTAATAAAATAATTCTTGAGTTCTTGAAAAATACTATTCGCTGATTCCTGAAAATCCCAATTTCAACATTGCTATTCTAAAACAGTGCCAACTGTTTCTAAAGTCTGCTAAAAACATTGCTAAATGTAATCATGCACTAATTAGCATATTGCGTACATTATCAGAATGGTTACAGCCATTTTAATGTCCTTGTTTTTTTTTCTCTGCAACACTCACATCCACTGACTTTTGATAATTCCCAATGAGACTGCTCTTGTTCGTATATTTTCATTCTGTTTTTACAGAAGCATTGTGAAGCTTCTGCTTTGCGCTAATAAAAGCATCATCTGACAAAACTAAAAATCCAATTAAGTTAAAGACAATTGTTGGCGCAGTAATTATGGCTTTATTTACATGTTCAATAATAGTCCCGTTTTAAAGTTAGAAATGGCAGAATGCCTAGAAGGTTTCTTCCAAGTAAGAGGCATCTGTCAGCTGCCGTGTGGTGGCTGCTGCACCATTTTCTTCTCTCTGTCATGCTGTTAGCACTGCGGCTGCACAAAAGCGGGTGAGCCAGCCTGCTACAGCAGAAAACCTCTCCTCACAGAGTATTGTTAGCAACTCTGTTCTCTATGAAGTAGCTAAGGCATTCCCCAAGAATTGCTAGATTTATTGCTATTTAGCTTTTGGGGGGGAAAGTCTGAAAAGTATCTAAATCTGGTGAAAAAACCGCTAAGTCATCAAAACTATTCTAAAATGCTCAATTAGTCAGTCAAGGTCTGCAACTAAGCAAGCCTACCCTGGCTAACACACAAAAAACAGGTTAATAAAACATCTGATTAAAGGACAGACGGAAGCATGGATAGAGTAAAGAGAGAGAAGACAAGAGACAATTTGTTCTTAAGGCCACCTTCATTTCTCCTCATCTTCCTTCTACCAGACCATAACCCTAACCTTAGGGAAAAGTGAGGGATAGAAGGAATAAAGGAATAAAGGAAGGGAACGGAACGAACATGGTAAGGCTGTGTTTTTGGATGGGGGTGGAAACAGAGCGAGAGAGAGAGTCCATCAGCTGAGTGTTCACACTCTGCTGAGATCAGCAATAACGCAAAGGCGAGAAATTGAACAGAGAGAAAGGAAGAGGACGGGAGGATGAGGAAAGAAAATGCGGTCAGGATGAGAGAGTGCTTCTCTCTTCTGCCAGTGAAGACCTCAGTAAGCAGGAGATGGAAAGAGAAGAAAAAGAAGTGAAATGGCATGAAAGATAAGAAGATGTTCTGATGGAAACAGAAAAGCAACCAGTTTTGTTAGGGAGGGGCTTGATGTCATAACGCGGAGAAGACTCACGGTGATAGGGCTACTGGTGTAGATCACACTACTGACCTCCCCTGTGCACCCATCAAATGGACTCTCCCATAGAAAAGTAATTGGGACTTGGTAGCAGAGGCCTGGCAGAGCACTGACATAACAGTTGTAGAACGCAGCTTAATGTTCCATATCCATTGGAAAGAAAGAGAGAGAGAGAGAGAGAGAGAGAGAGAGAGAGAGGGTGGTACAAGAGGTTTAGTGAGCAAAACTGTTTTCTTCTCTTAAATTTATCAGAGAAGGGTTTACTGCTCTTAAGTGTATCCCCAGTGGCAAAAAGTAAACAGCTTTACTTGTATATCATTGAGAATGTGAGGCTTTTTACTCTGTCGTTTTCATCATGATGCAACAGAACTCGTGCAAAACCTCTCATGTCAAACTTGGTTTCAGTTCACTGAAATTATTTCTATTTTTCCCTCAGATTTACAGTAACAGGTTTAAGACAGCACAATCAATCATATTTGGTTGGTCTAGACTGAGAAACACTGGTCTAGCTGAAGGAAGTTTTCATCAAAATATAGGAAAGTATGGTTACGTTCACCTCTAGGTCCTAATGCTTAGATTGCTTAGATCAATTTTTTTTTTTTAGCTCAGTTGCTTACATTACAATTTAAATGGGGCACCATCAGACTCCAGTTTGATGAGTCTAGCTCTGAAGTGACCCACGTGTGTAGAGGAAGACGTATCACAGGTAGCGCTGTGCTTATGGAAGTAAATATGGATGCTACACATCTCAGTAATTACACAGTAACTTCAAGATTGATACAGAAACACTGACAAAATGATGATGTATCATTGTTTCATCCATTGTTTATATTTGATATTCCCACTACCCCCAGTGGAGAATTGTGACATCTGTCTAATTTCAATTATGTAAAAGGGATTTAAAAAAAAAAATGGCACGACCATTCAGACTGAGGTAGCTGAAAAACATTAAATATGCTTTTAATTTAAGACAACATATGAAGTGGTCTGTGTCTTTTTAGACTTTCACAAAAACAAAAAAGAAATCAGATATGTCTCATATGGACAAAAAAAGTTGCCTGCTGTGTGAACATTGCCCATATCTTCTCTTTTACATATAAACTCTAAGGCAATGTTCACATTCTGATTTATTGCTGAGATCCAATTTTGTTTCCGCATGGTTGTTTAAATTATCATTTAAATGTGAGACGTGGGCAAAAAAAGTCAGATTCGGCCCGTGCAGTGTAAAACGTAGCCTAAGCCAGTGGCCCTACACTTTTTGAGCCAGACACCTCCCACTGCCCCATAAACTCCAATACAAAATGTCTGTGTAATTGCCATTTGACACATTCATAGAAAAAAATAGACAAAGTTAATGATGATCTATTAACAAAATAAATACGTCTGGAGAACATTTTGCTTCTGGAGAGCATATTGTCCATATGTTAGTGTTAGGAAAAATTCCCGATGAACCACAGACACTCAGATCAGGTAGAAGCCGTTTTACTTCGCGAAGGAATACATTTTCAACCTCTACTCAGGAGACAAAAATGCATTAACTGTTTCTGTCAGTACAGGCTTTTTATAAA
>JAOXYM010000004.1:22632447-22649866 GCA_028567055.1 Leptatherina wallacei | reverse complement strand
GCTCTCCAAGCTCAGCAGCAGAGGCTTTAAGCAGCTTTGGCGACACCCTGTCAGGCCCAGCTGCTTTCCTGGCACATAGTCTCTTCAGTTCTCTGCAGACCTGCTCAGCAGAGATGGTGGTGGGGGGGTGGGGGGTCAAGCACCATGTTGTTTGGGGTAAAAGAATGAGGATGGGTGGGGGGAGGTGGGGCAGAATGGTGGAGTGAGAAGGGGAAGGAAGAGGGGGGGGGGGTTGTGGATGGAGCGGTGGAGGCCGAGGGGCTTGGGGGCAGCGTGGAGTCAAACCGGTTGAAGGTGTTGAACTCGTTGGCTTTCTCCCGGCCCCCCTCTGCTGCACAGCCGGTGGTCTGGTTACAGCCTGTGATGGTTTTCAGGCCGTTCCAGACATCTCACATGTTGTTCTGCTGAAGCTTTTTCTCTCCAACTTTCTTTATTGTTTCAGTTTAGTTTGAGAATAGTGTTATAGCTTTTCTTTTTATTTGCATTTCATGTTTGAATTGTTACCAGATCTTACAGAACTAAACACAACTTTTTGACCAGAAAAATTGTGCTTTTTAATATTACGATCACAAAGTGCCTTACTCACTTATCAGAATAAATCTACACATATTTGCTGATCTTTGCTTGTTAAACAACGATTTCACTATGGGGCACACCAGTAAACTATGACGAGTCAGAATTTCTAAATTTTCTGAAAGTAAACAATAAAGGAAATGTAATATTAGATTGATGTGAAACTCAGCTACGTCATGTGGCGTCCCAGAAGCAAAAATTGTGAAGTGCGGTTTCTCAGCCTCGTGATACTGCTGGGCAGCAATGGCTCCAGAAATGCACATGATAAATATCACTGTGCCATCAAACAAGTCAGAAGCGTGGAGTTTTAAGGCCTGAAAGTTACATAGTGCAACTTTAAGTTGTGGTTTTATCAATGTTTTTTAAGGCTCTGAAGTTAAGGACATTGGCTAACTAGTCACATCTGGCACTCTGGTTACCTCCATATCAGCATTGCCCCTGCATCTCGCATATATGTAGCTTAAATTTCTGACGACATGCCAAACTTATGCTCCAAACAAATACAGGAATAGCAATGTAACTATAATAAAAATCCAAATGTCTTATTGAAAGGAAATATATTTTTGGTCTTAAACCTCCACAGATGATATATCTTCCACATATTTCATTTCATTTTTAGTTGAAAGCTTTACAACTTAAATATTGTATTGTTTTTTGTTTTCTTTTATGTAAGGCAGAAGCAGCATGTACCAGAAAATGTTATTGAAGAAAGTAACTCCAAATCAGTTTGAATGAAATTATCATTTGGATGAGTAAGAAGATGGTGAGTGTTGAAAATGTATCTTACATAAATCCACACATCACAACTGCTATCGTATTACCCTGATTCAGGTGTCCTACCCACGGAAAGGACGAGGTGACATGAAAACCCACTTAGACAGACCCCTGGTGGTGAATCCACAGGACAATCGAAACAACAACACCAACAAGACCCAACCCGGTGAGATACCTCTGGACCAGCAGTATCGGCGCCAGGACATCGACCACTGTCGTCGTGCCGCTCATTATTATCACTTCCACCACCATCACCATCTGAAAGCCACTGGGACACACAGTGGAGACACGTGCCGGCTGATGGAGACCCGCATGGAGCACGGCTTCAGCTGCACTTCTCTAGGCAACATGGAAGAGAACGTGGAAGGCCAGCAGGGCGAGGAGAGGCACAGCCACCGAAGCCATCGCAGCCATCGTGGCCATCGGCACAGAAACAGAGAGGGCAGGGATGCTCGCAGCATTTCCCCACACCATAGCGTAGGTGGAGAGGGAAACCATGAGCACAGGAGCTCCAGGCAGCACCGTAGGGCAGCCAGGGAGGGGGAGGAGGGCAGAAGACACCGATCTAGGGGGACAGAGGGAGAGGGTGAGAAAGGTGAGGAAGAGGAAGGACGAAAGACAAGACGGCATTGCCATGGAAACCAGGAAAGGAGCAGAGGCCATCGCACCAGAAAGTGAGTGACAGATTTTACATTTTATTATGTTACCACCTGGCAAGCGGTATAGTTATTAGCTATTTAATAGCTTGTTTCCTGTTTTTATTTTTTCTACTGTTATTCTTTCTCTTTATGACTTATCCCTTCCCAATTTTTTCATCCTCAGGGAACGCCACAGCACCGGCCCCAATCTCTCCACCACACGGCCCATACAACAGTATAACGAAGACCTTGACAACTTCCGCAACAACAGCAAGCTGGCCAGTGCCTATGAGCATCCTTATGCCATCCCACCTGATCATCCCGACCATCCTGACCATGTCAACAACCTGCTGAACTGCCATGATGCCGACACCCATACCCTCCTCCGCAGCATGGACAGCCTGATTCTGACTAGCATGGCAAAACCCAACTACACGGCCATAGAGATGCCCCCTGTCTACCCTTACCCCTCGACCAACGCTATCTTGCAAGGTGAGCATTATAGGGGTGCCGTTCTACTGTTGGACAAAGGTCATTATCCATGGTTAAAGTCAGGATATCCTGACAGAGTTGTTTGGATCAAAATGATCAGTTTTGTTGTCAATATTGTCTTTCATTACAGAGTTTGTAATGAAGGTTTTATTCCAAAATTAAAGCTTTCAAAAACAAGTAAAGCTGTGTTGGCCAGGTCATCGTGTGTTTTTAGGACGATTAAATTGGCTGATATTGTATGGCAGTTTATTTGGTTTCATTATTTTCTTTTCCTTGAAACAGTCCTTGTAGACATGCTACATGTGTTTTCTCTGCTGAAGCTGACTTCCCTCTGTTTCTTGTTTCCCTTTTTTTTCTGTTTCTCTCAGTGAACAAGAACGCAAACACAGACCAGAAGAAAAATGAAGAGAAAAAGGAGGAAGAAGATAATGATGGAGACGAAGACGGGCCCAAACCGATGCCTCCCTACAGCTCCTGCTTCATATTGTCTACCACCAACCCGTGAGTGCATACGCTGTGTGAGCAGATTCTGGCTCAAATAGAACTGTTCTTGAAATGCTTTTTTTTTAATGAAAGCTTTTCCTCTGAGGCAAAGACATTTTTAGTGTTTTGTGTGCCTTTTATTTTTTGTGTGTCAACATGCGTCTGTGTATTTGCACCAGGTTTCGGAGGTGCTGTCACTACATCCTGACTCTGAAGTATTTTGAGTTCAGCATCCTGTCTGTCATCGCTATGAGCAGCATCGCCCTCGCTGCAGAGGACCCTGTCAAACCCGACTCACCACAAAACAATGTAAGATATTACTGCAGTTGTGCCCCTTTTAATGCTTATGAATGTGTACACGTTCACATCTATTTGTGAATAAAATGTCTCACAAAAATATTAAGATGAGCAAGATCCTCCATAGTCATGACAGCTTGGCCAAATTTAATCATTTCAGAGACTGATTTCAACTATTATTTGGTCTTAGTACAATTATTTAAATGATTTAAAAACATTTCCATGCATAATCACTATTCAGCATTGTTAAAAAAAGCTCCAAATATATTTTTTTCATTAAAGGTTAAGAGTAGAACATTGTAAAGAACCTTAACGAGTAAGTAGTAGATTATAAAATGCAGTTTGGTAATAGAAAAGATAAGACTTAGTGTAAAAATGGGATTAGAATCTTGTTGTCTTGACTGTTTCTTTCTTTCTTTGTTTCTAATAATCTTTCCTGTTTAGTTTTTCATCGTTTTTCAGTTTGATTTACCTCTCTGGTTCTCTACCTCTGTATTCCTTGTCTGATAAATACACCTCGTGGCTTTGTGTTGCTCTGCAGGTGCTGCGTTATTTTGACTACGTTTTCACAGGCGTCTTCACATTTGAAATGTTGATCAAGGTAATAAAGTATCACCGTGTGAGTGTGGATGTGAATTATTGTTGTAGCTACTTTTCCTTTGTTATTGCTCAGTTGTTCAGTATAATTAGTTTATATCTATTGATGTCAGCAATCTTAAGGATGTAAAGTGTATTTTAATATGTGTCTGGGCCTTTCTATGTGGATTACCTTTTGTATGAGTGTGTAATCAGCCACAACATTAAAACCACTTGCTTAAGATTGAGTAGTTCCTCTCATGACCAGTCAGAACATGGGCAAAATCCATCTGAGAGTGTCTTTGAGCGAGCCGTACTGGGAAATTAACACTAGGTCGTGCAGGCTCAGCAGTCTGTGGAGTGGAGTCTTTGAAGACTGGTCTGCAAAAATCTTCAAGAAGGTGTCAGAGATGTGGGTTTTTCCAGTAGAATATTACATTGGATGAGCAGTTTTATTCACTATCCCTATGAGTGGTTTTAATGTAGTGGCTGGTGCAAATATGTGCAGATATACTGTATGTATGTTGTATGAGCACACTCCATATTTTCCAGATGGTGGTTCTTGGCTTGTTTCTCCATGAGGGATCCTACTTCCGCGACTTGTGGAATATTCTGGACTTTATAGTGGTTAGTGGTGCTCTGGTGGCCTTCGCCTTCACGTAAGTCCCCCCTCCACCCTCATCCTCATCATCTTCACCACCCACACAAACATATATTCCACCATCTACAGAAAGACCCTTGTTGCACACCCAAATACTGTACGTCCAGCAATGCTGATCTCTCCGACCGTCTTAGCCCGCTGTACCTCAGAATTCATCACCTCCTGTTGTTTTCTCTCTTCTATCTCATTTTTGTCTCTAGTCCTTTATGTCTACAGTTATTCCCCTCTTCGTCTCTATACTTTTCCACCTTCTTTTCTCCTGCTAAAGTCTCACCTTGTTCTCTTAAGCATTCACTTTTTGGCTCATCTCTCTCTTCAACCCTCTTACATTGAGTGTGATCATTGTCTCCACTTACATCTCTGTTTCAACATTTGTCCCCATCACATGTAACATTGTATCAGCAGGTCTTTCTATGTTTCATTCTCACCTTCACCTCGATAACCACTTTTAAATCCTTGATAAAACTTGTCCTTGTTATCCTTCAACTGAATCTCCCCATCTCTTAACTACACTCTAAAAAAAAGGGAGCACATGATATTTGCTTTTGTTAATAATGCTATTGGGAATCTCACATACTATGAGGTTGCAAATGAACCAAGTACTGCAAAAGTCTACCCTATTGGAAATATATTATATTTCGTAGATATTTAGTTTTTAGAGTGTAGTTACACTGTCTCCATCCACCCTCTCCTTTCCAAAACAACCTAAAACATTCATGGAAACAAGTATCCCTAACATCATTTCCCTTAACTGTCTGATAAACTAATAAACTATAAATCACCACCTGCTCCTTATCAACATTTTTTCCTTCCAATTTTCCCTGCTCCTATTCCCTTATTTCCCCTATTTTCCAAACCATGCCACTCTGATATTCCCACCAACCAGGCCGTGAGTCATCCCTTCCTCTTTTCTTACATCTAAATCCTTCACTTTGATCCTCCAAACCCTTGCTTACCAACAGACCTCCCAGATCCTGTTCAGCTTTTCTCCTTACTAAACCCATTCTTCTTTCATTGAATTCTTTTCCACTCCCTCTCCATCCTATGAACTCCTCATCCTTGTCTCTGTCCCTGTTTTCCCAGTCCCTCACACATTTCTTATTTCTAACATACAGCAAAAAGAGTAAACAAACTATCTTTTGCCATTAGATCAATGGAAATCAAAATCCAATTAATATATACATAACCCAATTTAGAGAAATTTGTTATAATTGTATTCATATTGTACTGATTTATAAAAAGTTGCCAAACTAAAGAAACCAGCAGGTCAAATTGTAATCTTCACTGTAATGGCACTATACCATAGATTCTAAGATATTTTAGTCTGGAATACGGTTGTATAAGGGCAGTGTACCATGACTTCCACATAATTGTGCCTGTAGCAATACTATGGGCAACAAAAAAATGTACTCATAAGGAACTAGTGGGAAAATTGGTGCACACTGTTTTGTATTTTCATAGATGCTAACACAATAATAAAAGATTCTATAAATAACCTAATTGTTGAGCAAGAAATAGAAATAGGAAACCTTCAAAGATGCATGGTAAATTGTGTAAACTTTTGAAATGTCGTGTCAAGCATGCCATGAAAAATCACGCTCTTGTTTATTTACATATTCCCCATAAAAACAAGAGCCATTGTCTCTCTGAAGGCTTTAGTCTGCTCTGATTGATCAGAGTTACAGCCCTGTGCCTTATTCTGTATGTGAATTTAAGGGACATTAAGCCAAGTCCTCTTTTGTATTGTATATTGTATTGTACAGGTTAATACAAAAGAGGACTAGACCCTGTTTTTGGTACTTTGTATTTTACAAATTCCATTTAAATGGGATAAAAACATATTGTGAAGGCGCTTCTTTTCCTACATCTAACAGTTTGTACTACTATAGATTATTCTGCACTGCTGCCTTGAATTTGCTTGCTGTATGTTAAGAACAGGTGCCAGGTTCTCCTTAATTTGCCATCATTCCCATCATCCTTATCCAATGTAATCCTTGCAATCCTTAATTAATCTTACTAGTTCCATCAAACACATCTTCCAACCTCACAAAGGACCATTAAATCCAACATCCTACCTTCTACCCAACCACACTTAACTTTCCAACCTCATTCTTCCCCATCCTCCTTGCTGGAGGTTCCAATCAATAAGTTTGTGTGGGTGAGGGCGCCTCAGACACCTTTAACCCTTTAAGTGCCCAGGCTTCCCATATGCCACAGGGAGGAAAACCAACAGGACATCAACTCCCCCCCTCCCCTCTCTTTCACCAACACACACTCAAACACAAACACACACATTCTTCTGCCGTTCTGACCATGTTAACGAACCTGGAGACACAGGTATTTAACTCTCCTTCCTTTGCACGACCTGGGAAAGTACATGGGAGGGAAAGAGGCAGGCATGCTGGGGCAGGGTGTGCTGGGTGGAATGATTTCTTGTTATACTGAGGCAGAGATGCATTCAAATAAAATAAATATGGATAACAGATGCACTTGAGAGGAACTGGTTGTGTGTTTGTAAACTAAACAAAAAGGAAAAGGGGGAGAAATAAAAGCTTGTTTGTGCATCCCCCTCAATTCTGTGGATGCCCAGTGCATGTCTGCCTTGGTGGCTGCATGAACCTGAGCACAACCAGTGATGCCATAGACAGCATCCCTCAGATCTAGGCTAATGATGTTACATCTGTTCCATTATTATAGAACACACTCATTTTAGAAAGGATAAGCGAAACTTGGTTGATTGCTGTCAAGCACTGTTGAGATCGAATGCAAATCAATGTCATTGCATGGAAAGTTAATGGAAATACACAAGTCACACAGAGATGCAGATTTACTCGAAGTAGCATGAACTAAAGTCTAATTGTGAACGTTAAAATAGTCAAGCCATTTATCATTTATGTATTTGCACAATGTAAATCATATTCATTCAGTCCAAAGGTGTTCTTTAATTTCTTGAGAAATATTTGATTATATGCTCAAAATCACACATTAACAACAAGGGGAAGACTCCTTGTGTTGTATCACAACCAATGATACTTTTCAGCCTCAATATGCAGAATATTTTTTCTATATAACAATATAATAGATAGCCCAGTGTCAGAAGAAACTCTGTAATACATACATTTTTCAACTTGTTGAAGGCTAGCGTAACAATTCCTGGTTGTACATTGTGAGATAGCAACATGTCAAAAAGCTGTTGTTTTCAGTCAAGCAGAGATTATTTGGCATGATGGGAATCATGATGCACGGATAAAACATGCATAAGCTGTAACCTTTTAGATTTTTTTAAATGATCCAATCATGTATTCTGTGAAGTGTAGATGTTCTTTAATTGACTGGACCAAATAATTCATGGGTGAGATAGTGGTAGAAAAGGGATGAATCATGACTGAGGGGGGAAGTTGGAAAGTACCGTACAATAATTTTTAATGTCCTGTGCCAGGCTGCTGGACACTAGAAATGTGTGTTGACATTAACAAATGTTTCCATAATTTTTTTTATTAATCAGAAATCCTTTATATGACTAAAATATGCACTGGCTAAATGATCGGCCTCACATTAAATTAAAGAAATTAAATTATATGAAATGTACTTTATAAGTCCCTGATGGAAATTGCTAAGAAAACATATTAGATAGAATGACAGCAATCAGGTTGCTAGCTTACGAAAAGCAAAGATAAGTAAATGGAAAAGGAAATATGTTGAGGAAAGTGCACATACAAATACTGAACAGAGACAATAGTACTGCACAAAATTTGCCAGCATTGAATGACCATACAGTTCCTGTGCTGAATTAAAACATTTTTTTCCATATTAACATATACACATCTACAATAGTAGACATGCAATTCCACACAGTTTTTAAATTAGATGGATCAAAGCAGCCCCAGTCATAGGCTTGCATAAACCCAATGATAACCTCGGACTGATCATGATTTAGAACACATACATATGCATACTGAAACTGACAGCATTCAAGTGAAGTGTCACTTTAACAAGAATCTGAAGCAACATGATGAAACCGATCGATCTAGAATGCCATGTGGGTGATAAGTTTGTTGTAGAAACTTGAAAATCACTCCACTGCACCACCCTCCACAGCATGACTGTAGAATAGAAGGTTCCTCCTCCCCTCCTTCAATAGTCCTTTTCCCTTTTTCTCTCACCTTCTTAATGGCTCTCTTCCTTCGTCCTTTGCCCTCTCACCTCCTTTATCACCTTTTATGTTGCCTTATAAAATACTTGCACACCATTGCTATCCCTTCCTCTCTCCAACTGTTGCCTCTTCTTCACAACTTTTCTCCCCTTTCATAGTCTCCCTTTTTGCTTCCCTGTTATCATCTGCATCAGGGCTGAGCTACAGTACAGTTTTGCTTGAGGGGGGGGGAAGGCTTTACACACACCTTGAATTTCACTTTGACGCATGACCATTTTTATATCCAGAAATATCAAAGAAGCATTGTACAGAGGATTTTTTTTTAGCATGAAAACAGTACAATAGCTTCATATTTATAGTAGTCATAAACAGAACAGTTAAGCTTCTGGCACCCTTCATTCTCCCAAAAAAATTTGAAAAGCTAAATGTTACAGTGCCATGTCGTAGAACTGCATGCAGTGGGAGAAGTCTGTGAGAATGCATTTTCCTTCTATTGAATGTATGTGTGTATGGAACAATACACACAAATACTGGTTTCTTGAGTTTTCACTCATGGTGGATGTCCTGAGTGTATGCTTATGCACTCTTAACATGTCAAGAAAACCTGGAACTGGCCACTTGTAAAGATTTATCAATCCCCCCCCCCTTTATTTTTTCTTTTGTGCAGATATGCATGCAAAAGGACTTTGATAAATCCCACCAAATGATGACAGTTCTAATGAGGACAATTTGTGTTGTAGGCCTGGTCTAATTGATCATTATGGTTTGATAAGATAAGAATCGGTGTAAATAGATGCAGCTATTGAGTTTCCACTTCTAACCGTGAAGGCAATTCTTCACAGAGCTGGTAGTACAGTAGATTTCAATGGAAAATAGCCAGGAGGGAAAGAAAGTTTGCACATCTATGGTCTCAGCTAGAAGCCATGACCACAGAAGGGCATTTCATTGAAGTACTACAAATTTAAGAAGTTATAATTAGCAAAAATATATATTAAAAAAAGGTATTGAAATGCATTTGGGGAGAATGAGAACAGTTTAAAATAGACACATACTGTAGTAAGTAATTACAGTCTAACAAAAGACTAACAACTTTACAATAACAGATACAGTAGACTAAAACATGCATTTTGCTATATGAGATTAAAAAGAAGCTGAGCCATTTCTCTGTTCCAAATAGAAAGTTATCTGGAGGAGTTGAATTTAGCAGTGAGAAAATGTCAATTTAGCCTGTAATGAAGCTTCAAAAACCCACCAATATTTAGAGATCATTCTAATTTTCCAGCACAAGATTGGCTCATGCACAGCTTGAGGCTTCCAAAGGCTGTTTGAAAAAATGATTTGTGAATGATTCGGTACAGTTTATGCCTAAAAGTGAGCATGGAATTTAGGTTTGTACACAAGCTGATAGTTTCACATGCTTGAGATTTATAAAAAGGGGACTGTATAGGCGTACAAATGTATCATTCTGGTATAATAACTTTGTATGTACATATGCACATAGCTGCCTTTATGAGTGTACACAGTTATAGTCATGTTACTATTTATGCATTTAGCCCCTGTGTAGTCAATAGATAGGAAATATTTCTGAAATTATCAGTTGGAAAAATCAGTTTACTGATGTAATAGGATGTTATCTTTTGATTAAAGCAATCAGCAATACATTTAAGTATTTAATGTTCAGTCAGAGGAAAGTTTGTGATAAAGTATGTAAAACCCATCTTATACAATACAAATCTAACAGGTATTAAATCATCCTATGTAGTTGTAGGGAGACAAATTGGGTGTGGATGGCTGAGGTGGAATGAGAAGGAGTGATGTATTTCTGTGAATGACAGTGGGTGTGTGTGCATATGTTAAAGGATGGGTGGGATGTATTTCTGAACAAGTATGCCCATCTTGCTGTCCTTCCTTCTTTGTCTGTCTCTCATATAGATGTATTTTTTTCCTGTTTCTGCCAAACCCCCTCTCTCTCCTGTCTTGTGTCTGTCTTTGTTTTCTCTTTCTATCAATGTGTTTCTCTGTCTTTGTGTCTCTTTCCATGTGTCTTTCCTCCCCTTCCCTTTCCTCCTCTTTCTTTGTCCTTATATCTGTCCCTCTCACTGACTTTCGCTGTGTCCACCTTCGGTGAAACTCAACAGGAGCAGCACCCGGTAAAGTTTCTCCTCTGTCACACTGTTCCCTGCTCTCCATTACCGGATCAAGTTAGCTTCTCTCTCTTTCTTTCTTTGTTCTTCTAATCGTTCGTATTCATTCCCGTCGTACCGTTGCCACTTGTTTTCTACTCTCCCAGCGTACACACAAACACAAGGGGAAAAAATCCCAAACAAGATTTTATTCAAAGTGAATCTAACTTTTTGGTTGTTTATTTTTAGCATGCCAGTTTAGAATTCCCATAACACATTACTTTTCTCCCAATTGGATTCAAGGTGGTACCTTTTGGCGTCATGAAGGTTAGAGCTCTGGTTAGATTAAATGACCCCCGCCCCTGTTTGAGAGGCTGCTGTTTAAGTTTTACTTGTTGCTGCAACTTTACACTGCAATCTGGCCAAAGTCCCTCCTGCCAACCTCTTTGCTGTTTAATATGCAGCGCTTCATTCAGAGAAAAAAAAGCTTTTAAGGAGAATAAAATAAATGTGTTTCAATGAATCACACAACTTTACATGACCTAACGAATGTCCATACTTACTCTTCTGTACTGTTTGCATTTTTTGCAAACCTCAGACATAATGCTGCTAACTTAATTCATATTGTGATTTTCACACATACTTTGGTGTAGCTACCTGCTGTTTATCCTCAAAAATGGCACTTGAATAGTGGGTGGGTTGCAACATGAAGATGAACCACAAGTCCAAATCCCCCACACTACACAACATGTGCTGTACTGTGTAAAAAAAAACAAAGGTAGATATACTTACAAAGGAACATTTGTCCATGTTTTGCTGCAACAATGTAAAAATGACAATATAGAGACAAACTATGAAATGTATAGTGATGCGTGAATCAGAAGCAATTTAAGAAGTTTCTCCAATGGTCTCTCCAGCAGATCAGCATAAAGCAAAGGCTGTGCTTCATGTGGAGCTAATTGAAAGTTTACATCTCTCAGTCTCGCAGCTGCTAGATGTTTTATTCTCAAAACGCAGATTTTGGGGGAAGTACCACCTCAATTTGTGATTTAAGGATCATCTGATTTCAGGCAAACGTCATTTGGTAGGCTTGACCAAATGCGACATCTATTTATATGACAGGACTCGAAGCATTTTTGCCCTTATCACTATGCTAGTATGTGTGTTTGTGTGCATGTGTGACATCTTGAGAGTGTGTGTGTTTATGTCTAGGGATGCTACCACTTCCTAACACCTATGACCTTACTGGGCTTTATCCTAATACTCTAAAGCTGCTCTGATAGAGAGTCCTCAGTTCTACTTAACTTCAAACAAGGAATGCCTATTGATTATCGATTGAGTTTCTCTCCCATGCGCACACACAAACCCCCACACGCAGACACGTAGAACTGCCAAGGCTCCAACTCAATCAATCAGCACTAAATTGAATTGTCGTACGTTTTCTGTCACTGGAACTGAGTTCATAGTTTAAGAGCAAGCCTTGATGGACGACCTCTCTTCTACTCAGTCTTGGCTGGCATCCAGATGCCTCCTGCCTTTTTTGTTCCTTCAAAATGGCCCGTCCATTTACTGTAACGATGAAGTCAGCTATTTATTCCCTTGACACCACAATTTTTTCTCATTGATATTGATATGTGGCTGTACAAATCATGAACAGAAATTGAATAATTTTTTTTTTTTAAAAGATTTACTTCTGGTCCCGAAAGGATTTCCTCCGGTCGTTCTCTCTGCTCGTCTGAGCCTATCGATGCTTGTTTGTGTTATGACGTGATGTTTATTGTGAGCAACATCACAAGTCCAAAGTGTTTCGCATAGCCTCTGCTTCCTGCCACTGTTTTATTTCAATTAATCATGTGATCCTGATCGAAGAGCGATCAAAACCATACTTGAAATCTGGATTTTAACCAATGGAAGCTATGTGAAACAAACAAAAATCAATCCATCCAGTGACAACAAATTCAGGATTATGTGAAAATAATCCTTCCCATGTAATCGTTGAAGTTCAGGCTTCAAGCTTTCATATCTAAAATGTCCATTTCTAACGAAGAACTAACCAGCGTATCACTGAAAAAGAAAGAAAGAGGTTTGGCTGGGCACTCTGCCGGGAGATGCCTGTCGTTATGCAATGAGTGAATGTGTCCAGTATGGTGAAGATCATAATAGACAATGATGATGTTGCTTTTTGGTAATCATGAAACCAAATGGTCAGACAACGTCTTTCCTTCTGGTTTCATGTTTGACATTAAATGTGTCTTGTTTTCTGAACAAGAAGAGACTGTAAGCGCCGTGATTGTCCACACAAACCCACTGTAGTTTTATAGAGAATCATTATATGTCGTGGTTTTTTTTTTAACCTCGAATTTTAATGGAGATGATGTCCAAGAAAATTCTACTTTTAGAATACATTTCTTTTTTTGTAAAATATGTAGATCATATGTATTGTATGATAGTTATATATTAACAAAAGGGTTTGGTAAGAGCCCTCGATACCTTATATCCTCCACTCTGCTTTCTGATTCTTCTAATGCTGTTTTTCTTCCATGTTTGAACTTTAGGGGGAGCAGCAAAGGCAAAGACATCAGTACAATCAAATCCCTTCGTGTGCTGAGGGTGCTGCGTCCGCTTAAGACCATTAAACGTCTCCCCAAGTTAAAGGTAGAGCTCAGTAGCTGCATGGGGATTAACTTATTTAAGGGGCTGCAAACACAAAGGTTATCTTTATAATCTTTTTAAATCTTTTTAAAAAAAGTCATAGGTGAATGAAAAAAATCTAATATCAAAGGCTTTTTTGCTATGTGGCATTTAGGAGCAAAAAGATATATATATATTTTTTTTTTGCTGTCAGTCAATTAAAATCCTTAATCACGATTAATCGCATGAAAGTACTGAGTTAACTCTTGATTAATCGCATTTTAATCACAGAATCTTTTTAATCTTTTTAATTATTGAATTATTTTATTTTAAGATACTTTTAAACAGGAAATTTATATTATAACAATTATATATATATTGAATATATTGTAGTTGTCATTGTGTGAGGTAGACTGTTAGAGTAGAGTAGAGATGGGGTACTGTAGAGTTGTGATTTCTGAGCTGCACTGAATGCATCAGAAGTCTGCATCTTTCTGCATCCCTCCTTGAAATTATGCCAACAGTGCTGCCTTAATTGCACGTTAAAAAAATTACCGGCGTTCATGTTTGAATTGATGTAAATTATTTGACCTTTGAATTCTGCATTGAGTATTTGTTATGAGTGTGATAAACTTGTTCACCAATCTAACAGCAACAGATTTTTATACATACATGTTCTCGTCTTTGTCTTGTAGGCTGTCTTTGACTGTGTGGTGAACTCACTGAAGAATGTACTGAATATCTTGATTGTCTACATGCTCTTCATGTTCATCTTCGCTGTGGTGGCTGTGCAGCTCTTCAAGGGTCGCTTCTTCTACTGCACAGATGAATCCAAAGAGTTTGAGCGAGATTGCAGGTTTGTTAAAAAAAAAAAAGTTAACCACATCCTTTTGATGTGTATTTGGCTCCCGTTTTTTTCTCAGAAACAGCATAGTACTAAATTCCAATACTGTAAAATTACAACAAACGCCTCATGTCATACAAATCTGATCAAATTTCTCTTACTGTAAGTGGATAATAGAGAAATATTCTGTAGTCCGTTTTAGTTCTGTAGCTGAATTTTAGCTATACCAGTGCTGCCACCTAGTGGATATTGCATACTATTTCAGAATAAAGGTTCATGGAGTGAGAAGCATCAGCTCGGGAACAGTAAACTCCATCTAACCCTTACCCCTTCTTAAGTCAGATGTGAAAAAAACAAACAAAAATACATTTTAGCATGTTTCAGTGTAGTGATCTCTTCCTGGATGCTTGTTTTAATGATCTTGTATGCCTGTAGTACACACATTTGTACACTTCATAACTGTCTGTCTCTTTTTATTGTTGTTTTTGTTTTTTATTGTTTTGTCCGTTTGGGGTTTTTTTTCCTGCAGGGGCGAGTACTTAGTATATGAAAGAGATGAAGTTAAAGCTGAGAAGCGGGAATGGAAGAAGTACGATTTTCACTACGACAACGTGGCTTGGGCCTTGCTCACCCTCTTCACTGTCTCAACTGGAGAGGGGTGGCCACAGTGAGTGCACTGTACACATACAGACACAAATTCATACACAGAATTTAGGATGCAAAAGGTTAACTTATTAAATAACAAAACATACTGACCATATTGTTTACATTTGCGTGCACCACCTTAACAGAAATGTAATCCGTTTTCTCTAAAAAAAAGATTGTGTCTCTTCCTCTTGCAGGGTGTTAAAACACTCAGTGGACTCCACCTATGAGAATCAGGGCCCAAGCCCAGGTTACAGGATGGAAATGTCCATCTTTTACGTGGTGTACTTCGTTGTCTTCCCTTTCTTCTTTGTAAACATCTTTGTGGCTCTCATCATCATCACCTTCCAGGAACAGGGGGATAAGATGATGGAGGACTACAGTTTAGAAAAGAATGAAGTGAGAATAGATTAATTTCAGACCCATAACTTTCTATTTTTTCAAACTTTACTATTTAAATGTATTTGATTTAACTGTGTTGCTTTTCATCCCTTCTTCCCTGTCCTCCTGCAGAGAGCCTGTATAGATTTTGCCATAAATGCTAGGCCTCTGACTCGCCACATGCCAAAGAACAAGTTGAGCTTTCAGTATCGAATGTGGCACTTTGTGGTGTCTCCGCCCTTCGAGTACAGCATCATGGCTCTGATTGCGCTCAACACGATCGTCCTCATGATGAAGGTATCAGACTTTCAGACCATCTCTTTTTTGAATCTGTTTGAGCCTGAACATAATCATGGGTAGGTCTTTAATAACACACAATATATTGCACAATTGAGTTTAAAAGTAAATGTTCTTACAGAAAAAGGTTGTTTATATTAATTTCTAATAGCAATCATTCATAAAAATCCAGAGCACAGACTGATTTGGTCAAACATAGAGGAGGATCTCAGATGAAGATGCAATGTGCAGAACAGGCAGAAAAAGTAGCTCTGTAAGACCTGTTCTTGAAGACTGCATGTGGGTTCTCATTTAAACTCAAAACTAAAATGAAAGGAAAGGTGGATCAGGTACTTTTATCAATGCATTGACTTTTGCTGCTCTTGTTCTATATTTATTTTTTGTCTCTACAGTTCCAAGGTGCATCACTAAATTACGATAATGTCCTGAAGTACCTTAACATCGTGTTTACCACCTGCTTCTTCTTGGAATCAGTTCTTAAAATCATTGCTTTTGGCCCTCTGGTAAGACTGAAAAAAATTAAATTAAATGCAAACACAATACATCCCACTGATATACAGTATCCTCGTCTAGGTTGTCCCAGTCTATAAGAGCCAGTGTTTCATCCTATTATTCATTTATAAAGCAGGTTATTTTAGTAGACAGATCTAGAGCATGTTCTTCCTTCCCCTGAAAAACCCAGTGCATACCCCTGTTACACTGTAGTCACTCTGTAAGCCTTTTACACCCTCACCATGGTTACAACGCACCACTGGCAGAGCAATTCCTCACACTCCCTGGCTTCACTTCTGGAAGTACTTAGCTGACTAATGTCTTTTGTCCTCTCATTGGGCTTGTTTTACTTTTTCCCTCTTTCAGAATTACTTCAGAGATGCCTGGAACGTTTTTGATTTTGTCTCTGTCCTTGGAAGCATTACTGATATATTAGTGACAGAATTCGGGGTAAGTGCTGCAGTTTATTTGGACCAATTGACTTTAGTTGGTTGCAGGAAATCACTGGTTGATGATTAATCAGAACAAAAGGCAAAATCTGCTCTCAAGCAAATATTAAAAGCAGTCTTTTGATAGATCTTGGCTTTTTGAATTATGTAATACCATAATAAATTACCTGAACCTAAATGACTTCTAAATCATAAACAATAGTTTTGATTCATTTATGTATTTTTAAACCAGTTAATTGCCACCTAAAAAATAAGTCGTATTGCACTCAGAAACTCACAGAAGATGGGCTAAAAGAAAACACAAGGAGAGGAAAACAGCTGGTTTGGTTCACAAGTAAGAGGATCCACTTGCAGAACAGAGCAGTTTGTCAGGAAAAGTAAGAAGACTTTTGAGTTCAAAGCACATTGGTGCCAAATTATGTTTTTTAAAACAGCCACATCTATTGTTTTCTATTATATACCCACCTCGCCTGCAGTGGCTGGGCAGTTTTCAACAATGTCTTCTCTGCAAGCATCACCACTCCTGGAAAAAAGCTAATTTTTCAGTTATACTTGCTCCTTGGAAGTACATCCCTGCACCCGTTCTGCAGTAGTTCTGCTCCTATGGTGCATTTCTCTGTAAATTTTCTTTCCTGCTTTTAGAGCAGCACTGTCTCATATCATGAATATTTATAAACGAGTAAAGAGGAAAGAATAATTGCTGCGAGAAATATATTATTGCAGCAATAATATATAATTGCTGCGAATTTGTTTAGAAAAAATATGACATTCTCCCTTGCTCTAAAGGTGTGTTTTGCATGCATAAACCATGAATTTAGACTTAAAGCGAGGGAGTCAGCAAAATCTGAGTATTTCAAATTAAAGTATGGCCCAGATGCTACATACTTGTAAAATTACAAGACCTTAGCAC
>JAOXYM010000004.1:22608952-22631465 GCA_028567055.1 Leptatherina wallacei | reverse complement strand
GCGGTTCTACGTGTCGATTTGGTAATGATAGAAATATCAAAAGTTTTGAGACCACTTTGACTCGTGCAGCTTTAAGTGATCTGATATTTTTAGAACTTTAAAACAACCCTCTCTGATAGGGAATGAAAGCTACAGCATCCATCTAGGTTCTCTCTAATCTCCTTTTTTTTGTTTTTGGCTTATTCTCATTTGAATCATCCATGTTGAGCCATATAAAGCTAAATGTATCATATTTGACACATACAGTTTCTGACATTTTACTTTATGGTAAAAACTTTACTCAAAACCCTGCTGTATACAATATGATAGTTGTCTTCTGCCCCTTAACGGAAACTAGGAAGCATAAGACTACACTACAATAATTATCATACGATAATAAATGGTAGATATACCAAAAGGAAAATTTGGTAATTTCTTTCCACATTTTGTTAAAGGGCCAAAAAAAAGACTTCAGATTTTCTCCCTAGTTTTTCTTGGGTTGGGCTTTAAAGGGTTCATTTTTTTTTTGCCAAGAAACCTTATAGAATTCACGTGAAAATGTTATATGAATCACATTTTCATTTCTGGATTTTTTTTGTATGTACAGTCGTGCACAAAATGATTCATACCCTTCTATTAAAGAAGGAAAGAAATCAGCTGTCACTGAAATAAAATGAAACTGACAAAAGTTATAATATATAAACACATTGTTATTGAATTGTGGTTCAACAGAAGCCTTTTTAATAAACGAGCAAAAAATATGAGAAATTAATATATGTTACGTCACTCATAAGCTAATATTTTGTTGAGCAATCCTTTGAGGCAATCAATGCAATCAGTTGTTTTCTGTAACTGTCAATCAGACTTCCACACCTGTCGACAGGTATTCTGTCCCACTGCTCATCAGCAAAGTGCTCTCATTGGTCCAGAACCGTATTGTTTGTTTGTTTGTTTGTTTTTTGTTTTTTTCAGCTCAATTCAATTAAAAAACAATGTCTTATTTCACTAAATTATAATTTAGCAAATTTATATTTATTATTATCTTTATCTGTCTCCAGTTATTTGAATTACTATTTAGAATTTTGTCTTTTCTTTAATGGAAGGGTATGAATAATTTTGTGCACGACTGTATGTGTTTTTGTAGCAGTTCTTGGCTGTAGTACGTCATACAATCCACAGGGACAAATAATTTTGAATGTTATCACATGGACAAATATGTCAAATTTCTTAGTTTTTTTTCTTTCCCGTGCCACTTCAAACTTAATTTATTTTTGTGAAATAAAACAATTAGCATGTGGTTTTGTGATGGAGCTGGTATCAAAGAGAGGCTGAACATGTTTTATTTCAACTTACTTGTTGTCTGCTGTTGTTTTTTCTTTGCCTCTCTAATGATGCCTATAATGATTCCGTCTTCCTCTTCTATCTCTTTACATGCTTTCTTTAAACCTCTCTACTTTGTTGGCGGCCTACGCCTCCCTCTCCCTCCTCCTCTGATAAAATCCATCCAATCAAAATGCACTATGAAATCCTTCATTGTGTTTTACATCTGTGCTGCGCCATGACATGTGGTGGTGGTGCTGTGATGATGATGATGATGATGAAAATGATGGTGATGGTGTGTGTTTCGCCCCATGCCCCTGCCCAATAAAACACACAACCAACCACCACCTCCTCCTTCTAAAATGTCTTTAACTCACTTACAATTTGCTTCAACTTACAAAAAATAAATAAATAAAACTTCCTACCCATTCATCTTTCTACATCTTCGCACATGTAGAATCTGGTTGGTTTGTAATTTATCTCTCAAAGCTTCCTGCTGCATCTTCATTGGCCATGTGATCCCCTGATTCATTTCTTACCCTCAGCCACTCATTACCTACTGTCCAGTCTTACCTCCCTAGTGCATGTGCTCTGTGGAAGATGACCTTTAAAGCTCTAATATTTGTATTTGATATATAGAGCAATGATGAAATATATTTTTAAGACAGAGGAAAACTTATTTTATTCTTACATGAAGTAGTTCTTATTACAGGAGATTTTCATTTGCTTTTGTATTAATGTGAACACATGCAAGAAAAAAAAAGATTGATTCAAGTATGCAGAGTGATAAAGATCTGCAGATTTTAAATAGTTTCCCTGCTACAAGGCTCCCAGAGTTTTAGATACAGCACATGCATTTGCATGCAAAAGGTTATGGTACCCCTGCTTGAAATGATTGTTGCTGTAAATAGGTGAGTGATAGAAGTTTGCAAATGAGCAGAACGTGAACATAAACATGAAAGAATAAAGTTATAGAGGAGACATTCCTTCATTTTGGCAAGATTGTTGGTTTTCTTAACTATTTACTAGTAAAACAACAGAAAACGCATCACGTAAAAGTTTTGAAAACACAGATATTCATTTCTTCAAACTTTACTGTATCCGCAATCTGAAGGAAAGACATGGGAAGAGCCATGCCTAATATAATGATGGAATGTCTCATGTTTAACTTTATCAGTTCATTTATTCCTTATTACTATTGACACTCTGCGGTTGAAATCTCTGCTCATAATAAACATTTGTGGCAAATTTTGACACTGTAAGTATAGTCTGAGAAATCAAGAACATTCAATTTCACTTAAAAATCATAGATTATATTTATCTGTGCCATGGCAACATTAAATGCTAAAAATAACCATAATTTACTAATGGATTAATGTTTGTTTTCAGGAGAATAATATCTATAATTATAGTGCACATAAATATTTAATGTTTAAACCAGTCATCTAAATTCTATGCCCCCCTGCTCCCCATTGGTCTGCATGTAGGCCACTTCTTCTCTCCAGAAGTATGCTGCCATGCCGTGACTGCACTGAGGCTGCACGCTCCCTCTTTTCCCCTCTCATGCTCCTCTTCTGGCCTTGTCTGTCAACCACAAAATGCCAGGGCCTAACCAGGGAGTTTGGCTCTTGTGTGACACTGTAAAGATGTTAAATTGACTGAGCTACTAGCTTGGATTACAGTCCTAAGGACCATCCTCTCAGATTCTTTAGAAGAGTAAACCAAATCTGAGTGTCATATTTGGTGTCACAGGTATCCCTAAGTTATGCTCTTTGTGTTGAGAGAAAGTGTATGTGTGTTTCATTTGTGTGTGTGTTTGTATGTGTGTGGTTGATAGGCAAAGTCCTCTGTGCTCCATCTTGTGTGTGGCGTGCTTGCTCCCCAACAATCAGTGCATTTGGTTATCTTAAAAAAAAATGATGTACCAGATTGGATGATGACGTTTAAACTCTTTGAATTATGATTTCCCGTTTTTGCGTCTTTCCTCTTTTTTTCTGTTTTTATCCTTTGAACTTCTCCCTGCCTTTCTCTGATTTATACTTGTATATGCTAAGAACTGTTTGGATAAGTTTTGTTGGTTTGACTTCCTCCCTCTCTTTATCCTCTCATTCTTCCGCTATTGATTTTGTTTCTTTTCTTTTATTCTTTATCATTTTGGTACTGTCGAGGTATTTTTGTTGGTGAAACTGACTACATTCTCCCTTTTTGCCATAGGATAATTTCATCAACTTGAGCTTCCTGAGGCTGTTTAGAGCTGCTCGCCTCATAAAGCTTTTGAGACAGGGAGAAACCATCCGCATCCTACTGTGGACGTTTGTTCAGTCTTTCAAGGTATTCACACATTGGCAGATTCACATATAAAATATATTGAAACAAAAAGCACTTCATGACACTAACAGAAATTCCCTGTCTCTGTTAGGCTCTGCCATATGTCTGTCTGCTCATTGCCATGCTCTTCTTCATCTATGCCATCATTGGCATGCAGGTAAGTACTGCTGGCAGGATCATATGGGTCCAAACACAGACCACTTTGAGACTTTGTTGATCCCACATTTTTAAGGATATTTCAAATTGTCAGTTTTCAACACACCACTTTTGAATGTCCAATCATCACCTTCTATGGTCTGTCATTTCACTGTTACACAGAAGATGATAAACTGTACCTATCATTCACGATCATTGATCCAACTTTCTCCGAACGAATTTCACCTTGCCACCTTGTTTATCTGGCATATCCCATTATTAAGGAATCCTAACCTCAATTGAACCTGTAATCTGTTCCTCAAAGACTGATCTGTTGATATTTTCAACCAGTATGAGTCAATCCATCATATTGACAATATATAACCCCCCCCTTGTTTGCATGCATGTTGTACTGTACAGTATAAAAAATGGGGATGCATATGGTGTAGTATGCCACCCAAGTGCATGTACATGCCATGGCTGTCTCTCACCTCCACTACTGAATCTAACTGAATTGCTTTCTACAATTATATTACTCTTTTTTTTTCTTCCTTTACCTGTAGTTGTTTGGGAATATAGCTCTTGACGAGGATGAAGATAGTGCCATCAACGAGCACAATAACTTCAGAACCTTCCCAATGGCCCTAATGCTGCTTTTTAGGTAAGCATTTTTCATCTATATTTAACACCTCTTTTTATAATTGTCCTCATCATGAAACTCTGATTTTCAGTGCTTGGTGCTGACTGTGGACAGTCGCAGTCATGTACTTTTGTTGATGTGTAATAAACCATGTAGGTATAAATATGGCGGTGCATGTTGTGAAAGTTTATCATTCCCTGAATTCCTTTTACTGATTTCCACTCGTTATTTGCATAAAGTTTAAGTAAGAACAGAATTCAATGATTTGTAGATACTATACTATATTACTCTGTTGAACATAGAAAACATATCAAAGGTTGATTGTAAAACATTTTAGTATTTAATGAAAAATATTAGCTCATCTTGAATTTGATGGCAGCGTGTTGCTGCATTCACTTTCATTGCATTCACTTTCCTACTTTTGTTGGACTTGGGACTGCAGATGTTGATCATTAATGCCCTCTTACTCGGCTGTTCACTTTTTAATATTCCTCTTATGTGTTTCCTCATGCAGGAGCGCTACAGGCGAGGCGTGGCATGACATCATGTTATCCTGTCTGGGTGAAAAGAAATGCGACAAGGACTCAGGGAATACTGAAAAAGAGTGTGGCAGC
The DNA here is from genome assembly GCA_028567055.1 of Leptatherina wallacei. Taxonomy (NCBI): domain Eukaryota; kingdom Metazoa; phylum Chordata; class Actinopteri; order Atheriniformes; family Atherinidae; genus Leptatherina; species Leptatherina wallacei. Next base: position 22,626,449 of record JAOXYM010000004.1, on the reverse strand, counting down.
GTCTTTGCCTACACCTACTTTGTCTCCTTCATCTTCCTCTGCTCTTTTTTGGTGAGATAAACATTTTTTATTTCTTTTTATCCACTTAAACAAAATAAGTGCATTCATTGACCCGTGGCCATCTGTCATAGGGTTCCAAACGTCTACATTTCATCAGGCAGGTGTATGGATGAAATAGGTTTTGAGCTCCGTAGGGTTAGCAAATATGAACCACAAAAAGCTTTGCTTTGTATTGTTTCAGATGCTGAATCTCTTTGTGGCTGTCATCATGGACAATTTTGAGTACCTGACAAGAGACTCGTCTATCCTGGGGCCGCATCATTTGGACGAGTATGTAAGGATATGGGCTGAGTACGACCCAGCTGCCTGGTGAGTGGCACACACACACACACACACACACACACACACATTAGCATCCGTACATATGATTAATCAAGTATTTCTTTGCTCTCATATGTGCGTAGACAAAAAATTGTGTAATTGAAAGCAAAGTTATAAAGCTGACACATTTGAGCTGAATGTAACCTAACTCCTAACCACTGACTTTTTCCCTCCATCCCAAAATGAGACAAAGAATTCTTCCAGCAAGTGAGATGAAGAAGTAGGATCCACATCGTGTCAAAATAGCTCAAAGCTGGACAGCAAAAGCTGGCCTGTCTTAGCAAAATGTCTTTTAGCCTTCTCAATGTCTTTCCTTTTTCATATCTCTTAGCTTCTCTACTCTTTTTTTCTCTAATTGCACAGTTTGTGCAAAGCTGAGATGAATGCAACATCCCCTTGCCCCCCCTTTGTTAGGTGTCTGTGTATGAATGGGTTTTTCTCAGCATATAAATGCTCTCTTCTTCTTTATTTTTTTTGTCTTACTCCTCTTCCACTCTTTTTTTTAATCTCTTTGTATTCTGTATTTCCCCTACCTAACTCCCCTCCTTGTATTTTTCTTGCAGCGGGCGCATACATTATAAGGATATGTACAGTTTATTGCGAGTTATCTCCCCTCCTCTGGGCCTTGGCAAGAAATGCCCACATAGGGTGGCCTGCAAGGTTTGGACCAAACCCCTAAAGCACAAACTTAAACGCAACCTGCTCGCCTTTAAGAGACTGGAATGAATGTTGCTCTTTATCACTTTTAAGACAAATTCTTTCTTACTTCAAGTTTTTATTTCCATCGGTTTGATATCTCTGTTCGGGTTTGCATTTTTCAGTTGTTTTAAGCTCATTTCACCATTGAATCATTATTTGTTTTGTTTATTTATCTTGTTTGTTTAGAGGGTGGGGTGGGTAGTTGTTTATGCATTCTGACATGAAAATGAGAATGTTTGGGACAATGCAGAAATGCACACACACACACTCTTGCACACACTCTCACACACACACTGATAACAGTGTGTGAAGCATGAAGTGGTGCACTGCACTTGCTATTGTCTTCTGACTGAACGCTGGAAAAATGACAATGATGTGTTTACTTTTGGTTTAGTAATACATGAACGATACATTCTGGACTCCAGTCAGCCATTGTTTTTTTATTTCTGCTTGCTGTCTAATTTTGCCTGGGCAGAAAATGTTTCGAGCAATGTGCATTGTTCTTGTTTAAGATAGGTTTGGGTGGAGGGAGGTGGGTTAACTTTAGTACAGAGGCATAAGCAGAGACGGTTTGGTCACCACTTACCTTCCCAGCTCTTGGCCTGGCCAGGGTTTTCCAACCTTTTCTCACCAAACTCTAAAGGTTTGCAGGTTTCTTTGTAAAGCACTCAAACTGCTCAAAACCTCCAATTTTAATGTTGTATTAGCTGTTGTTACAGCTGGCTAGAAGGAGAAAACTTCAAATAACTTTACTTCCATGGCACATGTTAAGGAGTTTGCTAAACTGCCTGTCATATCTATATGATATTTCTATATTCTATAAATATATCTGTAAAGATACACTACCTAAAAACAATTCTAAGACTTTTTTGGACAACCTTTAGCTTGTCTGTGCCATCATAGAAGAGAAAATCTCTTGATGCAAAAAAAACATAGTTATTTCGTATATTTACTAGTCATTCAACTTCAGCTTTGGGGCGCATAAGACTATTGAACCTAGACGTGACCTAGTGATGCAACCTCGGATCATAGAGCTACACTCGGAAGCTCGTACGGGTGTCCAACCGTTATGCTTTTTAACAAACTGAAGCCTTTTTTTCTTCTCTCTTCATAACTAATATGTAGTTTAAGCTACACAGCTGTTCAGTCCCAATACAGTGTGAAGTTCTCTTTACATTGTGCATGTGGAAACACTCGCTTTAACTTTTAAACTTTGCTGTGAGTTCTACTGTTGATTTAATTTGATTTGATTTAATTCAAGATTTTCTTCTGACCACCTAGCGGTGATGCTTCACAAATATCTTTCCAGGTTTAAAACAGTTTCAGTGATCTTGAAACCTTTGTTTTTTGTTTGCTTGATGCAGACCAATAATGTGACCCTCCCGAAACAGAGCAACCTAGTTGGAAGCGACTATTTGCAATCCTACATGATTGAAAGGAACAAATGTTTATGGTCAAACTATTTAAAGAAAAGAATCTAATCATATCAATTTAGTCAACCATAGAGAAACAACATGCCTTCGTGTGTGTAAAAAGCTGTGTTTTGCATCTGTTTGGACATGTATGTGCTAAATATTTCAGTCATTATGACAATAACTGTCCCTGTATGTTCTTATTGTGTAGGCAGATAGGGTGTATTTGCCAAAATGTGCTGGCATACTCCAGGTAGAAAGTGAAACTGTACATTTGTTGGTACTTGAATGAAATGGCCAAACCTGCTCTGTTTGTCTCTCTGGTGTAGGACAGAAAGAAAGGGGCAGGGTGTGTGTGTGGTTTAGGACAAAGACTTGGGAGGTCTTGTGTCCACCAGTTACCTCTAAATTACAATCTGCACTGACAGATGCTCTTGAGAAGAGTTGATGAACATGAAATCTGCATATATTGCAAGCATTCAGGAAGCTGCTAATAAAGCTATTAAACTCATTTGTTTTAAAAACTTGTAAGACCAACATTTTTGTTTTGTTTATTAGTTTTTCTCTATTTTTACTGTCACTGTAATAATTACTTGCTGAAAAAAACATGTCTGCCAGCCTGTGGCCGCAGATCTGCACCAATGAGATAACAATATGAGGCCCATTTTTTTGCTATTATTTTTGTGCTACTGTAAAATTGGCACAACAGCTTTGTGACCAGTGACGTCATTTGATAGCAATGGATTAAGTTTAACCAAACCCATTAGCACTTTGTTGCCCCTGCATTACAAAAGAAGGAAATATGCATAAGTAACCTACAGCAACAACAAAGTTGAGTTTGCCTCCTTTCATTGAGGAGACTAAATTTATTTAACAGAAAAAACTGGAAGATGCAAACAAAACACTGAGGTACCCCAAGAGGTGGGATTTAGAGCATTTCTGGGGAATGTGGCTGAACTGGCCTTCTAAACTTAAAATTCGGGGTACCACAGCTTTCCCTATCATCAGGGAAGGCTGTCATGAACATCTCAAGGTGCAGGTGTGAGCAGAGGCTCCTGGTGGACACGGAGCCTGAATAAATGACTGCATTGACTTAACACTGTGACTCACTCCGACCTCTGCAGCGGTGCGTTTCTTTGCCTGCTAGAAGCCGCGCTGCCAGTTCTATCCGAGCGGCGAAAGAGGGCAAAGACCTTAAAAAAAAAAAGGAAAACCCAAATCCCCTCGCATAGAACGGTATCCCTAAGTAACTAACTTAACATAAATTACACCTCCTTTCTTCCAACTCTCCCTTCCCTTCCTAATCTTTCTCCCTCCCCTCCTTCCTCTCCTAACTTTTTTAAATAGCCTACCAGACTAGAGGGCACATAACACACCACTTTGTTCTCTATCGTTCTCTTTCTTTCTCTTTTTCTCTCATCACAGCAACCACATATCCACAGCGATCAAAACAATAACCTCTGTGTATTTGTTTCCCCTCCTCTTCCTTTCCTTTGTCATTTATTATTTTTTTGTTTCATCTCATGTCCCCCCCCCACCCCCCCCTCCAAACACACCTCTGTGAGTCTACGTCCTTCCCCCCGTGATGCTCCCTAATCCTATCCTACATTGTTTTTCTTTCTTTCGTTTTCACGTCGTCCGTCTTCGTTTGTTTTGTCTGTTACATGTTGATGTATGGATGTTGAATGCATGTGCGCATATGACGCGCACGGGTGTTTGTGTGTGCGTGTATGTGTCTTGTGGCCACCCCAGCGGCCGGATCAGTTACACAGACATGTATCAGATGCTAAGACACATGTGTCCGCCGCTAGGCCTCGGGAAGAGGTGTCCTGCCCGGGTCGCCTATAAGGTAGACTCGCCCCCCACTTTGCCCCTCCACCCCCCTCAGCCACCACCCCACTTCCATCTACCCATCCCCTCCTCCATCATCCCTCTCTTCTCGCCTTTTCCCTCCTTCCCCTCTCTCCCTCCTTAAAATCTCCCCATCGCTGGGGAGGAAAATTTCTCTTTCATCTACTGAAACCTCCCTCTCCTTATCCTTCTCTCCCTCCCCGTCCCCTCTCCTCCACCTCCCTCTCTCCCTCCTTCCAGCGGTGTTCTCTTCATTGTCTGTTAGTGGTGGTTGTGGTGGTGATGAGCGCTGTTCTCTCTTCTTTCTCTCCGACCGCGGGGATGGAGGGATGGGCTTTTGTCGTGAAGTGAAGTGAAGTGATAGTGGAGTGATAGTCAGTCCTCTTTCCTTTTTTTCCCCTTCCTGTCATGCTGCAGGAGTAAGGGAACGCAGGAAGCTTTGCCAGTCCTTCTGCAATCTGCACGGACGCATGCACACCAAAACCTTGTCCTGTCAGAAAAGCATCATTAGACCACAGATACTGAGAATTTGATAAAAACAAATAAAGACATTTTGAATTGATATCAAAATATTTTTAACATCCTGCAGCTTAACCTAATGTGTTATAATATTGATGCTGTAGCTGATTTTCTTTAGAAAAAAGACAAAAAAAGGGAAATATAAACAATATACAGCAAAAGTATCTGTTTTAAGTTTTCACTAAATTTTGAAAATGAATGTGCTAAAAAAATATAGAAAATGAAAAATATATTGATAACACAGAGCGTTATTTTGCTCTGAGAAACATTATTTGTTCATATGATCATTTCTAGTATAGAAACATGCAAAGGGCATTGAAAGTAAGAATATCTTAATCAGGGTTTTATTCCCACAGTGCAACCATCTGCTTACGATGCGGGTACAGAAGGACTGGCAAGGGTGTCTGTCTTCAGTCCTCTGTGCCTCTTATTCCTGCGGATGACACCATGTCACAGAAACACATCCCTACAATACCACACATCCACAAATGAGCTTGAAAATAATAATATCATCATAAAATGACTGAAAAGTTTTGGCCCCTTGTATTTTGTTTATCTTTTTTCTCAGAGATGCTGTTTTTTATTATTTTTCTTAATTATTTTTGACACCCAACGGGAACTTTAGCTTCTTTGGCTTCTTTGTACCTCTGACCAGCCAGGATGCAGCTTGTATCGAACTTTTCAGGACTTGCTGTCTTTTTGTCTTGTCCGCTCTTTCTCTGCTCCTGGAGTTGCTGTCTGTCTTTCTCATCATTCTCTTTCTTACTGCCATCCAGATTCACCAAACCACTACTGGCAATGTGAGCAGCACGAGTTTGCAGTCTCAAAAAGATTAAAATGATTAATTACCTATTTATCTTATTTTTTCTGTCTGTCTTTTCTTTCTTTTGAGTGAAATAAAGACTAAACGTTCAACACTAGCTTGCAGCACTTAGTCATAGTAATCATAGTAAATAGTTCATTTACTTAGCCAGTTCCATTACATGTTTCATATTACAGCTACACCAGACAGGCTCTTAGCATGTCTAAAGATATGATTATATAAACAATAACTTTATAGAAATTAAACATTTTCTATATGATTCATTGAATCTGGGTGTCAGCAACACAATCCTTTCTTTTTCTTATTTTTGTCATTTTTGTCTTTCCTATTTTCTTCTTTCCTCTCTTTTCCTGCTCCTCTTTACTGTCTTTGGCTAATTTCCATCCACTCTTTTTAACTTTCCCTGTCAAGCTTCTGTCTGTCAATCTTTGCTTCCACTTGTCTGTCAGGATCCATCTTCACTTCTCCATCTCTCTGGTCATCCACTCGTCTCTGCTGTATACAGCCTCTCTGACTGTTCCCTGTTTTTTCTTCAGAACATCCACTTGTCTCGGCAGTGGCCCTCATCGCATATTTCAGTCATCAAAATCTTCAAGTTTTCGATGATTCATTTTTACAGTTGGATTGAAGGGGCCTTTTTGAAATCAGAAGGACTTCTAGAATAGAGTGCAGAAGGTTCGGTTCCGATCCCACTTGACAGTCAGATAAAGTTCTTGATCTTTTATAGTGAGACACCAAAAAAGGAAATTGCGATAACTGATTATTGCTACGGCACCTTGTTTCTTGAACTGACCTCGAAGCAGATGTCAAGTGTTGTTTTTAGTCCTCGTCTTTATCTCTTGTCCTGTTCTTTAATTTTCAGCCTCTCTTTTTTTACACACACGATTCTCTCTGTTAACGCCAGCTGGCCCATGTTTTCTTGTTTATTCTAATACTCTTTCAGTGTTTTCATAATCCTTTCTCTCTGCATTCTCACCCTTTACCTTTTTATCTGTAACTACATCTCATGACCAAGTTTAGATTCACCTAGTTTAGCTCAACTAACAGCCGTCCCTAACATGTGCCCCTTTTTGTAGACCCCGTACTCCTTACCCTACACAACTGCTCCGAAACACCAAACAAAAAAATAAAAAAAACAGAACATATATCATCTCTTTTTGGTCTTTTCTATGATTTTTCTTCTTTCAGGCAATGCCACAACTCGAATCCTCTCTAACTCTGACACCCACTTAAGACACTGCACCCGTTTAGCATTGAGAGAGATCTTGACTCGATACAAAGTACTACCATTGCTGTTCAATTTGACTTTGCTCAAGGGACCCATGAATGTGAAACTGTAGAGGCAAAAAAAATGTATTTAAAAAAAAAGAAATTCATATGCCAATCAGAAGGATCAATCCAGATGGATTGAGGGTACTCTCTTTGCGCGGATGCACGGCTGCTTGTATTCTAAAAGTGGGTTTTGAAGAAGTTGTGGGGTAGTGGGCTGGGTAGATGGGAAGAGCTGGGGCTTAGATAGTGGGAGTGAAGTAAAGGCATGCTGCATGTTTTGTTTGTGCACACTTGTGGGAAATATCTCTGGGAGTATTGTGTGGTGATGCATGCAATCCTTGCACTTTTTGTTGCATGGCAATGGGCGTCATTGAGCCTGCCGAGCGCTGTCGATGTTGGCCGATGCCCTTCGCCTGCCGCACACTTGGCCTTGGGCATGCCCGACACTCGCACACACTCAGGAACACATAAGCATGTACACAACCCCAACGCCATGCCGTGCCGTGCCTGCCATCGTGAGTGCCCAACGCTCATGTTCATAGGTAAATCTGATGGATGTCAACTGGTCAGAATGGGTACGGCAAGCAAGCCAAGCTTGTTTCGTCCTTTCTGCAGGTTCCTCCATCTGTTTACCTGATATAGACATGTGAAGATAGGGAACCTCTTTCAGGTAGGGGGAGCTCAATAGCAGGTGCCTTGGTTTAAAAAAACCCACAGCTGTCTCCTGAAAAAATAGCAGAATTACCCCCAGTGATACTGTTATTGTTCTCAGTCAACCTATTTTGTCTCCAAAGGACTCCAATTAAGTGCTCTTAATTGCAGTCTGTAAAAATAATTGTGTGTTAGTGGGCAAGGAGAGATGTTGGGGTGGGGGGGTTGGTGTATGTGGACTGTCATATATACATCTATATGTGTGTAACAACAGAGATGTGTAAATGCGCACATGCATTCACACATGTAGGGAACATGGGCACAGGTTGGGTCGGATGCCATTTTGGCTCTGATTGTTCTTCCTTGTGGTTCTCAGCTCTCACAAATGCTTAGCAGCATCTGATAGCTGTTCTGTCTTGTAGAGTATCACTGGAAAAACAGGAGACACTGAAACTTACCTGTTCAAGTTGTCATCAAGGAGATCCTTCAATATAGAATTAACACAGCTGCACCACATATTAAACGCATGAATGCTCAACAGTCACTTAGTAAACTGAAGTTCACATTTATCACATTTTTCAAAACCCTGAATTGACACTTGGTCATTGTTGACTAATTTTAATGGATCACAGGAAATAAAATAAAATAAAACTTGGACAAATCTTGTCCAACTTTAACTGGCTGATGTCTATGGAGCTCTCTCAACCCCACCCCTGACCCCGCTCCCTTTCCCTTTCCTGGAGATTCAGGCACGCCCCGCTTTGGCGAGGACACATCCCTTTCTCATCCTCTCATCCTGACTGGTTTTCCACAGAGGCTTCTGCGCATGGATCTGCCGGTTGCTGATGACAACACAGTGCATTTTAACTCCACCCTCATGGCGCTGATCCGGACTGCACTGGATATAAAGATTGCCAAGGGTATGAACTAAAAATATCATCACGCTTACATGTGTTAAAGTATAGTTAACCTAAACTCATCAATGAGGATTTTTCTCTTCCACAAGAATATTTTAGATTATTTAGTAGATTATGTAGCAAATCTCTGCCATTTAAGATGCTAACAAGCTATTTTTTGTTTGGGGCGAATGTGTACATGTGTGAATGGACATACATATTTCTTTGGGGATTTTGTGGCATCATGCCTCTCTTTTGGTCCGTACCGCCTTGTCCTGGGTTTATATACTGTTTGTTGCTTATTTGGATATATTTGGATGTATTCTTGTGTACAAATGTTGTGCATGCGTGTGTTTGGATAAACTGGGTGGTGGTATACCCAGGTGGTGCAGACAAGCACCAGATGGATGCAGAGCTAAGAAAGGAGATGATGGCTATCTGGCCAAACCTGTCCCAGAAGACACTGGACCTACTGGTTACACCGCACAAGGGTAAGTTGCAGAAAAACAGTTAGGAGATGGGCATAGTAATGTATATGTGTCCGATCACCAAGTCACCAAGAGGACAGCTTCTACCAGTCAGTGTCATTCACTGCTTTGCATCTCCTGATCAGACTACAGCATAAACACATTTTGCTGCACAAGCACACATGCATACATTTACCAGTTAACATTTTCTCCAACGATCCATCCAATAATGTGTGGCCTGGAGCAAATATTACAACTATCGACTAGATATATGCAGTTGTATAGTTTTGCCATTTATTTAAAGTTCCTGTTAGGAAAACAGCATCACTCTTAGGATTTCCCTAATGTTTATATTTTTTTTATTTTCCTTTTTTCTAAGCTACATGCTGCAGTTAATGATTGGCTCAAGCACATCCATATGATTTGCATTCAGATACATGCAAACATATTATACCTTACATGTATTCACATACACACACTCCTCTCACACCTGCACTGCTGACCTCTCCACACACTCAGTCAGTTCTGGTATCAGGGGGTGCCTGCTATAGAAGATCCTCTATAGAAGTCTTTTCACTACAGAGAGAATTTGGATGCAAATAAACATGTTGACCAGATAGATTTATAAGAATGTGATCAAGGACCAATTTCTAAGTAAATCTGTTTTGCTTTAGTGAGTTAAAACCAGCATAATCATGCATGCTTATTAGTTTACTTCAATTTATTTGACTGAATGCATGGTTCAAAGTAAGATATAAAATATGCACTGTCATATGTTAAGAGAATGACATGGATGTGCTGTTGTCATACCTGATGCGATGATGTAAGTTTTAATCTTGGAGGACTTGTAGCCATACCACTTTGAAAGGGATGCCACACACACAAGTTTAATTGATAAAGCTCAATATTTTTCTGACTTTAAATGTTTATGTGTTCCATCCGAACTCTGGGGATAAATGTCCAGAGTTTTTAGAAAAAAATTGAGTTTTCCGGGAATCATTCCACTGAGGTGTCCATGTGCTTCTTTGTGAAGTGGCTACCTAATCCTCAGCTAGTTGTTATAAGAAGATACTTGTAAAATAGAAAATGTGAAATGATGAGAATACTTGCATCTGCCTGTGAAAAGACTACAAGCTGTATTGTGTTAATAATTGTACAGTGTTGTATTTGTGTATACACCAGCAATGGTTAGACAGTTGTTCTTTTAATGTCAATCCTTCTTTAAGATGATTCAGAAAACTACCCACCACATATGCTCTTTAACATGTCATCAGGAAACAAGAGAAGTCATTTTTTTATCCTATCATGTTATGTGCATAAGTTTCTTCCTAAATCCCAGGTGAAAGATGGCAAATGAATAATGAAAAAATACAACTAAATAAATTGGTAGCCGCTGACCAAATATTGTACAATTACTGCAACGATTGCTGCTGTATTCTGCATGTTTTTGTGTATTTTCTCTGTCAGTGTTTGTGTTTCTTGTCTCCCCACTCCCATTCCCCCCACGGCTCAGGGTCCCATCTCACACCGGTCTAATCTTCCAGGGTAACTTGTCATTTTCTCAGCAGCCACAGACTTGACGGTGGGCAAAATCTACGCTGCCATGATGATCATGGAATACTATCGGCAAAGCAAGATGAAAAAGCAGCAGGCCCTACGAGAGGAACAGGTAGACTCCCTCCCGGCATCCCTGAAGAAACCCTTCAAACGCAAAAAAGAGATTCCTGTTTTTTGCTACTCCTCCTCCTCCCAGCCATGTTTTTTTTTAGGATCTTGCTTCCACTACCCCTTTTGAATGAATGTAGCCTTTTGTAGCCAAATATGAATATGAAAACATAAAGAAATACTAATTTAACTCATACAATGACTCCAAGCTTTCAATAAAAGCTTCACCCTTATTTTTCAGCATGCCACATGAAAGTTCTTTTTTTCAGTGCCTGCAAAGAGCTATTTAACCACTTTATTTTGCCTAGTTGGCAAAGCTTTTCCAACTGCCACATTTTCTTTCTGGTTTCACCTTGGGCTGTTTAGCTATTATTAGGAGGATTAAAGTATGCGTTGAACTGCAGGTTGTGTTAATAATGCTCAGAGCAATAATGGTGATGATACCACATGGCCTTACCTTTTGTTCATTGTCAGTGATCCTCCCCTCCTGTCAGTGAATGCCTTTGAGATGCACTCGCTCCCACTGTCTCTAAGATTTTTCAGTATACTTCGTGGATGTGTGCATCCCTTCACTCGTGCAATGCCTCCTGATTTTTTTATGCAAAAGGATCAGTCTAATCAGTTTTGAATGAGATGCATTCTGTTAGGTATGGTTTTCACTTCTACAGAACAAAGGAGTGCATTGATGATTGGAGAGCATGTTAGCCTTTAATTTATGTATCTATTTAAACAGTTGGCTGTTCTTGTTATGTTCCTGAATGCGACTTACTGTATACCACTGGACTGAATGGACAGCTCCACACAGGCTCTCCCAATCTTAGCATTTCATGTGGACTTCAGCCTGTGTGTCTATTTGTTTTGCCTTGGCATCTACATGATATCATTTCATTTTTCCTCTCTTTGTTTATCAGTGTACTTTGCTTTTATAATTCTTATTTGAAAGGATGAATCCACCCCTAAATAGTATTTGTTGAAAGGCCTATATGGATAATTTAGGTGTCTGTCAATATGTCCTATTTTGCTATGGGGTTTAATTGTAGGTGGTGTGTGTCTCATAGACATGCCGCATTGGTCACAAATTAGATAGCTACAATGTGTTTTAAAAGTGTAAAGTTGTCATTTCAATAACTGAAAAAAAAAAAATAGAACCAATGGAGTTCCAATACATGTATGTAACTTATGATAATTTAATTTCCTTCCATCAAAGTAGAAAAGTCAAATATTTAACAAAGTAAAAATAGCAGAAAAGTACCCTTTTTTAAGAGAAAGTCTTAATAATAGTATCAATGGGTGGACTCTTTCTTCCACACCTCATCTGTTGTGCATGTCTCTCACTGCTTCCATTCCCTCCACTGCTGTTTACCCCTCCTGTCAAATCATAACTGTCTTCTTTGATGTTTGTTGCTATTGTGTGTCCAAGATTTTATTTTCTTTGTCTGTTTGACAGTCTTTTATACTTGTCTCCCATCCTATATCTGTCCTTCTGATACTCTCCGTTTGTCCCTCCAGGAGGTGATGAGACATTGACTTATCGAGCTCTCCCTATTTGGTCAATTCAAGTTTGTCCAGCCAAGACCCATTCTCTCCAGTCTGTTCATTAATCTGTCTGTGGTGGTTATTGGTGGGATGTTGAGTATAGATTCATGTGACCAGTGGGTGCCGTGTCATTCTGGGACAATTAATTTATCTATAAGCCAGTGGTAAACATACCTCTTGTGTATGTTCAGTGTTCATGTTCCCTCCACATTTTCATTCCATAAGTCTGAGAAATTCAGTGGAAATTTTAGGCTCTCCAGAGTTGTTTCTAGACAACCAGACAGGATTAGATAACATCTAACTAATTAAACCTGGACTCCAGAGAGGGAAAATAAAGACATTTAGTTTAGAAGAAGTCACTGTGGAGTGACAAATTGCAAACTGTAGTCATCATGATCCACTGACACCAAGCCTGTTCTGGGATGAGTCAAGATCTCTTGGGGAGAAAAACTGACAGACCTTTAACACGTATGATCGAAGCAGAGGTTGCTTTGTAACACAACTGGTTCAGAATCAAATATCAACCTTCCACCAAATGGCATGTTACTCAAAAAGTCTGATTAATAGCAGAAGTCACAGATTGTCAGTATACATTTCTTTGAGTAATATGCCTAATCTCTTTCTTTCCTTTTTTTTGCATTTGTATGGTATTGTAGTCCAAAACCTGTGAATTAAGAGAAATCTTACCTCAAATTCAGAAAGTAGAAGTTCCCTTCTGACACAGATCTGAGATCAGTTCCCTACCTTTCCCTCCCAGTTCAGGGAGGTTCTGGGACCTCAGATCAGTGGTCTGGTTGGGAACTTTACCATGACTGTCCACAGCCATGTGCTTGCTGATGGCGCCCCCGTGTGGGTGCATGCGGCGAATGCATCCTATGTTTGTGTCCTATGTCTGCCCCCCTGAGTGTGCCTGATGCAAGCCTGCAGGCCATGTCATGTATCTCACACAGAACCGACCGCCATTAATGTTTCAGCGCATGGAGCCACCCTCTGAGGAAGGGGGCACAGACGGCCAGGGGGGTCAGGGCCAGAACGGCCCCCCCAGCACCCACCCGGACAACATCAACAACATGTGAGTAGACTAAAAGGTGTATGAGACCTTCCAGTTATTGCACTGCAGTTAAATGTTTGAGTAAGACTACTGTATATAATCTGATTTGTCAAAGAGACTGATATTCAAGCTCGATCCAATTTTTAAGAAATTAATTTTTACATAGAATGAACACTCAGATTTTTTTGGTGAATACTAAACTGATTTTCATGGTAGGTAATACAGAAGGAGGCAGTGGTGTTGCCGCCAACCAGACAATTTTTTAGTGTCCACAGATTTGTTAAGAAGCCACAAAACATGTCAACAAACCAATCAAAGCTATAGCACTTGTCATACAAACAATTTGTAGCACAGAGGTGCTTTACAAAATTAAAATGCGGAGAAATTGTGACCAACATACAGGTACACACACACACATACACACACACATACACATAAAACCACAGATACATATTGAAGAACAATGGAATCGTGATGGTGAGAGCGCTATCTCACTCTCAGTATTAAGCGGTGTCTTCATAATCATAGCTTCCATTTTAAATGTGTAAACCGCTTAATTATCAGGTTTAAGAAACATACAATCAAAAGAAGGTTTTTTTTTTTAACCAAAATTTAACTTAAATGCTGTAAACTGAATCAGAAAAATGTAAGATGTTGAAATCTACTACTGACATAATGTTAGAATATATGAACAGTGTCATATATTTTAGTTACTTGTAAGTCAGTTTTGATTTCACTTGCTTTTTATCAGAATATTTTCAAGTTTCTGTGTGTTTTTGGGCACCTGAGTTTCAGTTTTGTAGGTGAAGGAAACATCAGTTGGAAAATGTACAAGTGTTTTTTTGTGCAATTTTTTTTGTTTAAGTTAGAGAGAATGCAAAATGTGTGTGTGTTGACATATGAAATCCTGGAAGGCTTTCTCAAAGAACTCATTAAATGTTTTTTTTTTTTTTTATGTTTTTGTTTTTTACATCTGGGGTCAAACGGATAGCATGCTAGATGTCATATTATTACAGTTTGCTGAAGTATGTGTCCCAGTAAAGCTTAATATAGAGATTTAGCTGTTTTGAATTTAGGTAACAACAAGATAATTCCTTTTGGCCCCTTCCTTCAGAGCAGATATTACATTTGGCTTTACCACAATAAAAAAAAGTAATAACAATAATGAGATAATAATGATAATAAACAACATTTTTGAAACATCTCTGACTTCATAGTGATAATTGTGATTATTATGTTTTTATATATATGTTCATGTAAGTTTTTAGAAAGTGCACAAAAGTAATCATTTGGACATTACTCATCGTTTAAAACTACTGCCTGACAGTGAGATTATTCTTATTATTGTTTATCATGATTTGTCTGGATGCCAGACCTCCTGAGGGGGGCATGACTGAGAGCCAATCGTGGGTGACAGCCAAAGCCCAGGAAATGTTCCAAAAGACGGGCAACTGGAGCCCAGACAGACCCTACCCTGATGATCTCCATGAAAACCGCCATAACCCCCAGGTATGATGGGTTCAAACATGTTGTTACCATGGTAACATATCAGTCCAAGCCATTCTTGTGCTTATGTGGACAGTTTGATTCCAACCACGCTGTTTATGCATTGGTTTAGTTTCTGTATCAAATATGCTAATAGAGAATGCTGCTCAATATTCCTGCTGTTGCAACACATACAACAAGAACTATATCAAAGCATAAAGTGAAAACAAATTAAAGTTGGTGTAAAGAGGTAAGGTGAAAGAATGAATGAGACATTAAAGCTCTTGATTTTCTTTGCTTTCCCAGGTATTTGGAAATCTCCTCTGATTCACCATAAAACTGTGCTGTAACATCCTGCTTCAGTGTCATGCAAAAGATTTTAAACTACTAATCCTTAATCCACTTCATACCGAACACCAATTTCTCAGCAAACTGCGATGAGTCATTGCAGTATGTCACGTTTTTTTAGCATATAAAGTGCAGCCTGTTGCTTCTGTCATTCAAGTTACCAAACCTCTCTGTCCTCTTTCTTTTTTTTTCAAATCAGCATATCTGTCTTGTTTCTCTTTCTTCATCCCTGTGCTTAGTCCATACCTCCTGTATTTCCTTAACCCTTTAAGACTTGTTGCAACACATGGGAGCCGATCCCATGGCTGGACGGCCTCAGGTCTGAATGGGTTAACTGTTGTCATACTTTTTCACACTTATAACATCCACTTGAGTCGGTCGCTTGGACTTGATAGATGTGTTTTGCGATGTACACCTTTTCTTTTCTCTTCACTACCTCTTACTTTCGCTTGTCTGTTGGGATGCCCCAACTCCCCAATGCCTCACCTCTCTATGAATCGTGTGACAAATGTAGAAAGATGGGACTTGGAATTGATGCCTTTAGAGATTGTCAAAAAGGTCAGTTGCGTTTTACTGGAAAAGATTCCTTGATCTCAGAGAAGACCTCCGCAGTGGTCAAGGTTTGGATTTCTTTTGGCAAATTTACTCAAAATGAGAAAATATGGAGTACTACACAGACTAATTTAGATTTTAACCTGACCCAGTCTAATCAGTAGTGACCTTATTTATATATATTCAATGAATTCAGGATTCATTTTTAACACAACAAGGGTTGCAACAGCTAATTTATGCAACTCTTTGTTGCATAAATTATGACAATTATTCAAGAGAAAAATAAAATAATGCCATATTTATTTTATCGCCCTCCCTCGGGTGGTCAGTGACCCCTCGCCCACTCTCTCAGCAGACAGTGGTCACGCCCCCCTCTCATTGTGTTTTACAGACGGTAGAGATGAGGGAGATGGGGCGGGACGGGTACTCCGACACTGAGCCCTATCACCCAATGGATGGGCATGGGCGGACCCTCTCCATGCCCCGCCTCTCGGCAGACAACCAAGTGAGCACCTTCATCCCACTATCATCACTATCACTCATCACCAACAACTGCTTTTCATCATTATGTCTTTAAGCTTTGATCACAGTTGAAGTGAATTGAAAATGCATCCTAAAAAGATGAAGGAACCAAGTCTGAAATGACGAAAATCTTAAATCCTCAAAATGCAATTATTATAGGTTGGTTTTTCAGTTTACATATGATTGAATTAATTAATTTGACAAAATCTATTTATTTCTCTATATGTTATATAATTTTCATATCTCTATAACTAATTTTTTTGCCTTGTTTGTGATTTAAATCTGCTCATTATATTGTCAGAATTACTGACCTATTGTATCCTATTTATACAATTTAGACACATTACTTTCTCAATTATTCTTCCATTAATTTGTTAGCAGTTTAGCATATTATGTTTATTTAACATATCAGTAGATATAAGTATCTTGGGCTTTTTAAGGATTTGTTAACTAAACATTTTATCTAGCTAGTTTTCTGAATAGTAAACAGGCTTTAGGATGCAACATAAGGCAGGAAAGCTGCTTATTTAATTCACTTCCTGGCTGGTTTCTCAGTCTATCTTCCTTTCCCTCCTCCACCATTCCTCAAACCCTCACTGCTTGACTTTTCCCCTCCACCCCTGCCACTGAACCCCTGCTGCTTAGCTCCAAGTGAAATCCACTGTGAACAACACAAGCTGCATGCTAGCATCATGGCAGAATGCATAATAGGTCTAGGAGACCTGCAGTACAATTAAAAAAAAATAGGAAACACCTACTCAAACAGATGGGTAGGTGTATCCAGTCCTTTGACTGTTTCTGTATATGTATAGAATATTAAGCCCTTCCTTATCCCATTCCCTTGTTCATTCCCATGAAATCCTTGGTGTGTCTGTCCTGTGTGACCTGTGGCCAGAGTTAGAGTCACTCTTCAACCATCAAAACACACGTGATTAAGAGACATAAGGACCTATTCATAACCTTGTTTCAGCACCATAAAGAAAAACAAAATGCCTGGTGGACAGACTAAACTTAGAACTAAATTAGAATCAGCTTCCTAGTTTATTATAATGTGCAATATGTAACAGGATGGTTTTCTGATCTCACTAAGGTCAGGTGCACTACTTCACTGAACTGAAGATCATTAACTGTACTTGTGAACTTGTTTTTTTTCTATCCTGTTATTAAAAATCTCTCACATAAACCTTTCCAAGATGAAAACTATGCTAATACTGAAGAAAAAAACATGCTTGATTCCTACCAGTATTTGATTTTCAACCGTTCACAAGAAATATCCTTATTTGGCAGGTGGAGTCATATCCATTAACTTTTTTCAAAGAAATGAGGACAACGTTGTCGGAAATGTGATGCAACGTAATTGATTGATG
>JAOXYM010000004.1:22575709-22587205 GCA_028567055.1 Leptatherina wallacei | reverse complement strand
AGAAAGGCCACTGTTTCAAACCCCTCCCAAGCCCGAACCAGCAACCCCCTCTGGCTCAAACTCTGCCTGGGACTCGAACCAGCGACCTTCTTGCTGTGAGGCTGCAGTGCTGACCACCACACCACCGTGCAGCCCCCACCCCCCCTCTTATTAGCCAAAAGTCTTTAAATAAAAGCTATTGATGATGTCCTTGAAACACCTTATTCAAAAGTAATTTTATTATAGTTTTACAGATGAAAATACACGCATGTTGGGTGATTGGTTGCAAATGCTTGACAACATGAATTATTATAATGCTGTTTACTAATGCACTAGGACAGTGTTTATTTTCTGTCACAGAACACAAAATAAAGACATTTTCCATAGTGGTCTCACACTACATGATAAATAGTTACGTTCATCCAGGGCATATGATGAAAAATGGCACATTTACTAAATTTTCAAAGCCCTACAACTTAACATCCCTTTATTTCCCTTATGTACATCTTCTAAATTATAGAAGCTGGTGGGTGGTGGTGTTACACTGCAAACTGTAAACCAAGAGAACCATGTTCAATTTCCAGGTTTTTCTAATAATTTTTAACTTTTCTACTTTGCTGCTAGTGGCAGTTGATTACAGATGGGAAATGAAACATACATGATAAACTTTGCATGATAAAAAAAATATATGTGAACAGGTTTACTTTTTTTTATTTATTTTTTTTAAAAGCCCCCAAAAAAACAAAACACGACTAGACTTGAATAATAATACTTTACTATTTCAATACCAAAGTTGATTATATGTGACAGAATGATACTTTGGAATCTTTATAACAATGTTTAAAGTAGAATCAAACTTTTGTCAAAGTAATATTTAAAGTATGATACATGTGATATAATACATGCTTATTGAACAGATTATGTACATGTAAAAGCTTTTACCCTGAGATTCCCTTTAGAAGTCACCTATGAAATTAAATTTGAAAGTAAAGTCAGAGTTTCATTTAATAGCAATACTCTTTCAACATCCGTCTATCCCAGATACTAGAGGGTGTTGTGTGTTGGTGATGTGCTGCTGGTCATACATCCTGAAGAGTGTGAATGCCGGCACCGGTGTTATCCTTCCTGAAGACCTGCACAACATGTGAATGAATGAGAACAGCAGAATGATAAAACAGTGTTCCTCAGAAGTGACCGTGACACTGGTAGGAATAAAAATAAACAAAAAACAGATAAAAAAAAGTGGAAACAGACATTTGACATCCGTACCAAAAATTGCCTGCAATATTGATTCCAAACCCTTTATATTCGTGATATGTTATACACATTTTATGATATATGATCAAATGTAGACAGTAGGAAAGATACATAAGATATAAATATGATTAGGGAAAAAAACTAAATCTCTTGTAAGACCAACAAATGGCAGTTTAAGAGTTTAAGTGTCCACGTTCATGTACAACAGGTTCCAGTTACACAGATTTTTGTATTGTGATGTAGACAACCCAAAATATAATGTGTTTGTATGAAGTAGCTAGGTTTTCAGTGGTTAAATATTTTCTTATCTTCACAGATTATTTATGTATTTTCTTATCAGTTAATCGGATCAAATTATCATTTGACAAAACAGCAAAAAAAGCAGAAATGCTCATTTTGGACTTAGCTTATTCAATCTGCCTCCCTTCCTCCTTCTCCTCCTTATTTGTCTGTGTTCTGCACGACGTTATTGATGAGTGATGTGGAAGACACAAAAGCCTCCACACTCACGTGCAGCCTTTTGCTCTGTCCTACACATCCCCCTCCCTGTGTAGTCTCATCGTTACATTGACTTCCCTCCCCCTTCCTTTCTTTCTTCCCTCTCTTTGAAAACCTGCTGGTCTTCCTGCATTCACCCTTCTTACATCTGTCCATCCTCCTCTGCTTCCTCCTCCTCTCTGTGTATCCACTCATCGCTGTCTGTTTCCCACTTTCTAAAATACTCTGCACCCAAGAGCAGAAAAACACAAGAAGAATTATTTCTATTTTAAGTTTTTAAAAAAGAGGGGGGGGGGGCAACAACAATTATCTGTGAGCTTGAAGGTCACTAAAAGCATCTAGTCTGGCCATTAGTGTGCCTGCTGCATCATTTGCCCACACACACTGTAAACACATACACACACACACACTCATGCATGACCAGATGTATCAAGGGCTCTGTCCTTCTGTCTTAAAATAGACTCCACCTACACATTCTGTCGCCCGCCGGCATCAGTGCATCATTTCCTGTCTGTGTCAGCTCTGTGGCTGTCAGACACACTCAGGCAAACTCACACCAGCATTCTTACAGTTCACCTTCATAAATAGCATCTTTTCTGCTGAAATAAAACATCAGCACTGTGAGATGAGATCATGAGACATGAGGATGATTTCCTATTTAGAGAAATAGACCCACTCAATCTAAGGGCATAAATCTGAATACACTCAATAAGAAGAGATCTATTTGTCACAAAGGCTTAAATCCATATGTAACATTATGCAAATGTTAGGAGTTGAGAATTTACAATGCATAAAGCAGCTACGTAGATATTCACCTTTTGGAGGTTTATTTTGTTTGTTTTTGTTTGTTTTATTTGTTTTCATGGAATGATCTGAGCAGTGATAAAGAAAATACACCTTTGTCAGTGTTGATGTTAAATTATACCTGCAGTTATTTCCCTCTGCAATTCATTAAACATCATGGAATAAATAAAAATTCTGATGTGCCGTAAAGCTCACCTGTCTAAGTTGTCTTTTTATAATTTAGTAGGATATTTCTATTAGAAATTTTGCAGCTATGTGCATTACAGTAATATCTGCTGTAAACGTTTCATTCATTTAGCATTTGCAAAAATCCAAGGCAACTGACAAGTTAGAAACCCTAAGACAGGAATCAAACCAGCAACCTTTCAATTGAAGGAAGGCACATCCTTTTTCATTGATAAATCAGCTCTAAAATTATACAGTTTTATGTGCGAGCCTTATCTTATACCCTCAACATATCAATGCCACTTCCATGAATGTATGACTAAGTAATATGACAAGCGTTGTATATTAATTATTTACAGTGAATACGCACATCTGCACACGACTCACTCGGATTTATCGAACAGTTTATGTGCCTCCATCACAGGCAGAACCACGGCAATGGATGCTTACATGCATCGTGTGACATTTCCGGTGCTGTTCTTTTTTTAGCTCTGAGTTGTCAGAGCTCTACGTCACTGCGACTGTCTGGCCTCTGCACTATGCATCTTAATCACACTGCCTCTTATATGGTCCTCTCTTTGCAGGATTGGTCCAGTGAATCCATCACTGAAAAAGACCTTAGAATTTGCTTCGCTGCTGTAGCGCCGATAGATTAGATTTCTTTTGCTGGAGATATTAGAAGTGCACTTTTTGTCCTTGCACTTGAAGGCATAAACATGTTTTTTTTTTTTTATCCTGTTATTCCTCATTGTAAACAGAGAGATAACAATGATAGTAGTAATGATAAAGAAGGAAACAAGTATCACGTGTGTCATAAAAATCTGAAACATTTCAATCTTCTGTACGACAAAGCCCATCTGAAGCACTGAGTATTTCTCCATCAAGAAACAAATAAGATTTGGTGTGAATCTGGGACTCTGAGTGTTTCTCTCTCAATTACATCATCCTTGTGCTTGAAATACTCACTGGAGCAGCAAATGTGGATTAATCTGCTGCTGAAAACAGTCTCCAACAAATGCACTTTTTGCCTCTTTTTTGCCTCATGTTGCTGAATCTACAACGTCCAAGTCTAGAATCATTCAGGCTTTTTAAATATAAGCCTCAAATTCATGTTTTCAATTTGTTTGAACAAACCCCAGAAAGTAATTATGGATTGGAGCTTTTTTTTTCTATCCAATCTCCATCACAAATTTGAACTTAGATAGAAACCCAGACTGTTTGCCGGCCTTGTTGTTGAAACGATGTTGTTCCTAAAGAATTGTTTGGACACTCTTTGCTCTGTTGTAAGATGCATTATATCTTGAACAATTACTTCACCAAGCTGCTTTTGGATTGATCGAAAGAAAAAAAGTGCCCAAACGTTCAATCCCCAACTGTGTATTTACTGTAGAGGTAATATCGATCATTCCCTGGTCCATTATCTGACATCAACCCTGAATCATTAGTGATGGTGGATATTTGCTTCTTGTCTTCAGGCCTTCGTCTTCAGATGTTTCATTGGACCTGCACCACACACAAGGCAGAAGTTTGAACCATTTTTAATCCATTTATCAATTTGTATCTTCTATTAATCACTTAGCCAAACCCCATCTGTTTGAAAGGTTATGGTCTTCCAAATGGTTCACAAATGCCACTCAAACTATCTGCTCAATTTGCTTAAGGAATAAGGTCTTTGTTCACCTGTTCTTCATATTTAAGATTTTTTCAGCAAGCTTTTTATGGCTCTCTCAAGTACCCTGAATATTTCTTCTTTAATCAAACCCATCACAATTTAGCTGAGTATTTCTTTATTGTTATTTTCGTGGTGGGACTAAAGTTAGTGGTAATAAAAGCACTTATATGTTTGTTTGTTTTTTTCCCACTGCAGAAAAATAAGGATTGCTTCATTATATTCTCTGTGAATTTTTTCTTTATTTTTTGTCAAATCTTAAGTGGAGAGTGTAGTCATTATCATCTTCTTATTAATCAACAACAATTAAGCATTTTTATGCTATTTTGATATAAATTTCTTTTCAAAAACACATAACTATCTAGTTAAAAAAAAAAAAAGCCCCTTTGAAAACATTTTAAAGGGGTTTTTTGGTAACTTTGGGCCTGACCCAATTGCTGACTTTGACTTTTGGAAAGCCCACCCCTGCTTTCATCAATTCATCCACAGTCCAAGGCTGCTTGTTTTTAGCCCACTATAACCTTGTTTTCTTCAGTTAATGGTTTATTTTTGCTTTTTTCTGGAATGTAAATCCCATTTCAGCCGATTTATTATGAACCAGTTCTTGTTAGTTTCTGTCTATTTTGTTTTCATTTCTTTTTGTTGTGTATTCTCTGTTTTCAAGGCATATTGCTTTGACCTTTGTGTCAAGTCATTGGGACGTCTTCCTTAGTTGACCTGTATGTTTCCCTTTCCCATTTTGTTTGCACCTGATCTAAATGTTAGACACGGCTGACTGCGAGAACAACCAACATCTCCTGCCATACTGGGCATGAACCTCTGCTGAGTTTTTTCATCCGTTCCTTTGATTTCACAACCCTCTAATTGGGGATTTTTTTTCTCAATCAAGCATATACAACAACTCATTAAATATCTTCAAAGACTCTCTGACTGTAGGTTTATTTGCATGTTTAGACTCCTGTAGCTATTTCTCTGTTCTTTTTTTAGATTAAAAAAAAAGTTCAATTTAATGGATATTTCCTTTTTTTCTTTAACTGTCTCTTAAAAGAATGCTAGAAACCTATTTTGTTTATTTTTTTCCATATTCATTCATTCATTTTGCTTGGGGTTGGAAACATTTATGATAAGTCTGATAAGTTGACACCATGGCTAAGCTACGGCACTGTAAAACAACAATGTTGGGTTTTAGATATAAATTCATATTCTTGCTTAAAACGTTCATGCAGGATAAATAATGAAAATAAAAAAAAGGTAATTAGAATTAAAAAGAGCACCAACTTCTTAAAATATGAGCAGATAAAAGCAGAGTATTCTGAAACTGAGAGGTGGGAAGCAGCTGTGTTATACTGGTTGAATGGTTAACCCACCGCTGATATCAAATGGGAAATATCTCAAAAACTGTTGTTTAGATTGTCATGACATTTTGTACAATCTTTTAGATGTTTCACATCTTGTTTTCAATTTCAGCTTTACGCAGACTAGATGTATTGCTTAATTGGGCTGCCAATAATGATCTGAATAGTTCTTCTAATACTGCTCGAAATAATGCAATGTCCTGTTACAGGTCAAAAGCACTAAAAACCCACTTTGTCTTATGAATGTCTAACCAGCAAAAACTACAACACAATAACAAAGAGAAATCACACACACTAAATAGCAGGTAGGCAATTGTCAGCACTTGTTGATGGTCCTCAGACTGTGTCTAGTTGATTACTTGCAAGAAAGATCGATTTCCTGGGAACAGATAATATGTTTGAATGTCAGTTGTTCTTACCAAAGCTGAAAAAACATGTTGAAATAGGAGTAAAAACCAAATCACATCTTCCGTTTCCCTCAGAGGTAGATTTGCACTTCTGGCTCCATTAAGCTCTCTTTTGATACGCTGAAAATTCTATTTCATACGCGGGAGTTGCTGACTTAAGCCACAATGGGCATGTTTTCAAAATATGTGTGCAGCAGTGTTGGACTGGAGCACATGTGCTATCCAAGGACATGCTGTTATCTTATGAAGCTGCATGGAACACTGTGTACCACTGCTGTTGGAAACTAAATAATGGAGCTTAAACAGAAATTGTTTCATACCAGAGAGTAATGTAGAGAAAGGCTGATGACTTATATTAGTGACTCTTTAAGGACTTGACTTCTTCTTCACTCTGCTCAGAAAAATGTGTTTGACTGATATGGCAAATGAAACATGCATGAGTAATTATGACTGACACCACACCTCAATGTTGTTTAATATTCACATTTGATTTCACTCAGATGATTTACATGCATAAGTGGCACTGTTTGAGTCCATGAGCTAATTCATGCCATTTTTACCTTTCACATTCTAAAATCCCTCCTAGTTGAACGATTACTGCAGCTTGAAAAGAGGATTTATGGTTGATTTTTTTTTAAAACAAACAAATATGACCACATAAGCCCCCCATATGGTTTGACCCAGATCCTGCGGTTGTTTTTAAATGTTAAGCCAGCGATTATCAGAAGGGGGGGTTCAACATGTACAGCTCAGTCAAAATATAATTTTTTTTTCTAGTAGCAGTTTTCCAACCACAGGGTTAAAATTCCCCCACAAAAATATTCAGAAGAATCAAAGAGAGTCTGAAAATAACTTATATAATGCTTCTTTTCATTTCCAAACTTCCCCCAAATTTCTCGCTCACTGAATGAACCTCATCCCCTGTCATGTGGAGTTATTATATAAACTATCGCTTCTGTTTAAAGATAAAGAAGCTTTAAAAAAGGTAATAGAAGAAATGGCTGAAAAGAAGATTACATTTACGTGTTGTAGATAAAGAATGACTATTAGGAGGCAAAATGGTTGAATATGAGATAAAAAGAGAAAAAAAATCTACAGTTAACTGTTGGAGGATAAATTGTAACTATAGCAACAAAACTATTCAGAATGATTGATTATTTCAGTTTGAAATAGTTTCTCAAAGTAAAATGACAAAGAATCCAATGATTTCACCATTTATTGCTCATGATATAAATACAGAATTTAGATTAAATCTCTACACACGACAAAAAAGGCTTTAATACCAGTAATAACTGGTTATAATCCTGAGGTGGCACTGGATTCAAAATAAATATGATTCCTTGTTTGTTTTTTTTAAACATCAGATTTCATCCTACAGGTCAAAGAGGAGAGTGACCATCCAACTTGTTATGAGAGTTCAAAAACCAGTCTTCATGATGTCATATGGGGTGCACTCTTGTTGATCTATATATTGAGCTTTTAGAGTAGCTCTTGAGGGAAATATGTTCATTTGTGAATTGAACTTTCTGCAGTTGTCAGTTCATCTGCAATAAACGGGCGAAACTACAGTTGTAATTAAAGAAATATGTGCAGCCACCCTCTCTGCTACGTAGTCCTTGCTAAACTGGTCTTGCCAGCAGGAAATTCATCATAGTTTTGTGGAACATGTAAACAAAACAGCTTTTCTGGCCATTTGATGCTTTCTTTCCTCGTCAGACTTTTTTGTCAAACATGAGATGTTGGAATAAACAGAGTGTGCCGTAAAACCAAAATGATCCTCACTTGAATCTTAAGAAAGTATTTCATTCATATTTGTTGAGCTTGTCGCTAGCATGAGGTTTTTCTCCCTGTATTGTTTTTGCTTTTGTTATATTCTGTTCTATTATTTAGGGAAAGGGAGAATGGGGATGATAATTACAGTGACGAGGATTTTATCCTAGAACAAAAATAATAACCTGAGAAAACAGATCAACTAGATTGACATCCTCACCATTCCTGACTTTCAGGGTGTAGCTAGTCTCCGGGGAGCTGGCAGGAAGTTGATGGTGAAGCCCACAAGCAATAAACACCAACCCCTGCTTTATGTGTTCTTCATCTTTCAGCTGTGGTGTTTGCCCTCCAGCCACTGCTGATGTTGCATAACTTTTCTAATATCCCCTGCATGAATCTGTGTCAGGTCATATCGGAAGGAAGGGTTGTGATTCAGAAGTCTGTCGTAATCCCCAGGAAATGGTACGATAAGGGAAGCTGTTTGTTCGGGTGTGTGTGTGTGTCTTGTTGTAAGCGGGAGATTAACAACAGCACGCCAGGCTGGCGCTGGCTTGTACCAACCTCCTCCCTCTTAAAAAAGGATTGACCCTGTGAGCTGAGGCTCAATATAAACCACCAGTTCTGTAAATTGTAAATAAACACTGTCTGTTATACTCAGTGGCATTTTAAAAATCTCTGAGACATCCTAATCATCAACACAAAAACAACAGGACAAGTTAATAACCTTTCAACAGGTTTATTACCAATGTTTACAACGTTAATTCAATTAGACAAACAAAACGCAGCTTGGAATGTGAGGTAATGGGATTTCACAGGTCAGACATGAACAAATGGAGTTCAGCGAAGTGAAATAAAACACAAAATTGAAAGAATAAGCTTCCAGTCTCATGTGTTTTTTTCTTCTTTTTTCCATAGCACCATGTGAATGCAGTATGTAGGACAGTCCCAAAGCAGTAGTATTGATTTATCAAAGTCCACAGCAGCAGCTGAATGTCTGTGTGAACATATCTGTGGCAGCGTTTCTGCCTCAATTTGTCCTTCCTCTTTCAGCGTCTGAGTCATATTACTGGTTATGAAGACAGGAAATACCCTGAAGTTCTGGTTTTGTATGTTGTCCTGTGGTCAACTGTTTACCACTTCAGTCTGTCTCTGTTTGACTCTTTGCTGATTCACACATCCACTCATTTTGACTCAGTAGTTGTCACTTGTTTGGACCTGCTGAGTAGAAGGTGAATCATCAGGAAACACAACCAGTTCCCCTTCTGTTTCTTCCGATAACTTTCCAGCCTGTAGCTCCTCTCAGCCTGTTCCTTCTTCTTCTTTTCTTGTTCTTCTGGCTTCTCCGGCCCAGCAGGCGCATTGAGTTTGACCTGAGAACTCACTCCGTGGCACCTGTAATCCCTTTGTTCTGGGACTGCTGATATAGGTCAGCTCCTCGGTGCCAAAAGGGATCAAACTACCCTTATAGGTTAACAGGGAGTTGCGAATCACTCCACTCAAAAGTCCAGTTGGAGGCTATTTCCTCCTTCAATCTGTTCAGAAGGCAGGTATGATCCGATTTAGAGACAGGGTAGTCAGGGTCTCGGTTCGACAGCAGTTCAGTGGGCCTGCATACCTCTCTTCTCCGGGCTCCAGCCTCGCCCTCTTACTCGGAAGGAAGTCAGGCGCCGCCGACGCCTTACCCCGGCGTTTCCTGGACTGCCTCGCCGGGCTCAAGTTCTCTTTGTCCTCTGTGATCTCACAGTCATACTCGTCCTCAATATCGCTCGGCTCCTCCGGGGCCGTTTCAGCCACGTTCATGGTTGTGTTTGGCTCAGGTTGAGGCTCTGATTGTCGGGTTTGATCTCCCGGGTTGGAGCTTGTGTCCATTGGCTCCTCTGATGCTGACTGCGTTGTGTTCGGCGCTTCGCTCTCCCGGGAAGAGTGATAGATGTCCCGGGCGGACCTCATGACCAGCGAGAGCAGTAGGCTCCGGTGGAGTCTCAGTCCCCCTCTCTGGCTCCTGGAAGCATACAGCTTGCTTATCGACACTGCCAAGATCCGTCTGGCTTCCTCGTTCACTTCCATTGTTGTTGTTGCACTCATAGTTATTTTATGCGTAATTACGCACAGTTGTTTTGGCACTTTCAGCAAAGGCGACAGGTTTTTCTGTCCTCTATGTAACTTCAGTCTCGAGTTTCTGATCTTAGGTCGGACTTCGGCTGTTCACCAGTTGTTGTATCCAGAGAAATGAGAGCGTGTGAGTAATAGAGCGCCGTTTTATTTCCTCTATGACGTAAAGTGAACTTCATTAAGTGTCAAGCAGGCGCCGCCCACACCTGCTGTAGCTGCACCACACATACATACAGACACACACACACACCATCTGTTCCGTCTGCCGTTTATCTCCCTGACAGTTAATCTCTTTTATTATTTAGATTTTGCTTGCTGAGCCTAATTTAGCAGATTCAGTTTGGAGGGAATTGAATCTTTCACTCATTAATGTTCTCTTCCCCGTTATTCTTCTCCTGAGCTTCTCAAAAGATACAAATGAATCCGATTTGTTTTTTTGTCAGTTTATTATTATTATTATTATTATTATTATTATTATTATTATTATTTATTATTATTATTTATTATTTACAAAATCTTATATTGTTATATATCCTAAGTCTGATATTGATAACATGTTCTATGATAAGGTTCTATGTTCTATCACTAGGATAATATAGGCCTACTGCATTATTTACTTAGGATATTTATCGTATAATAACAGTGACATAGGCCTATTTGATTATGAAATTTTCTATTCAGAGATCTAAAGTAGGATTGCCAGTCGTGTTTAAGGAAGTGCTTTAGTTGCATGTGATCCAATTTAAACGATCCAAAAAGAAAGAAGTTGAGCAGCGTGAGATTATGTCAGTCAATGTTTACATTCTGGTAAAAACCCGGCAAGCAGTTCGAAGAATTTACGTGGGAGAGAAGAAAAACGTGTCTTGTTTCTCGGGACTTTCTGCTCCCCCCTTCTCTCTCACACGTCACATAAATACGCGCGCGCGCAAGCACACACACAAACACACACACACATCTATACGCACACTCGCAACCTCCATATATGGACCATCCGGTAGTAAAAGAGCCCGGGGGAACGCGCACAGTGGAAATGCCATGACGTGGACGCGCAACCGCAGCCCCTCCTCCCCTCGCTCTGCTTCCCTGTAACCAGGCATAACAGAGATGGCGTCACCTGCGCTCCATATTTGGAGATGTCACCGGCTTGAATAAGGTTACTAAGCAGCAAAACCACTGAGGTCAAACACCAGGAGTCTGTTGATGCTGCTTGTTTTAAGACGATTAACAATGCAAAGGGTCACATTCTGCATAAAGACACAGAATGGTAGGCTATATGAGTTTCATAAAGTGCACGAAATATTTATTTATTTATGCAGGCTAGTTAAATAAACCAGTCAATGGAAACAGTGATTATTGATTATCAAATGAAAAGTGCTAAAACGACTTGTGAGCTGGTCCATTTCTATATATAGAATAGAATAGAATAGAATAGAATAGAATAGAATAGAATAGAATAGAATAGAATAGAATAGAATAGAAT
>JAOXYM010000004.1:22493097-22507749 GCA_028567055.1 Leptatherina wallacei | reverse complement strand
TGCTGGGATAGGCTCCAG
The DNA here is from genome assembly GCA_028567055.1 of Leptatherina wallacei. Classification (NCBI taxonomy): domain Eukaryota; kingdom Metazoa; phylum Chordata; class Actinopteri; order Atheriniformes; family Atherinidae; genus Leptatherina; species Leptatherina wallacei. The sequence continues at coordinate 22,507,731 of JAOXYM010000004.1, read as the reverse complement.
CCCACCCGCGACCCTGCGTGGATTAAGCGGTACAGAAAATGGATGGATGGATGGATGGGAAAGGGAACAGAAAAACACGTCACTTCAGTGGTGCAAACAATACATTTTCTCAGGGTGTGAGTATCCTGATGGTCATGTTCTTTCAAATTCTTGCAATCTGCTTGGGTCGTGATCATTTCTGATTTGTGTTCAGTATTTTTTTTACATATTTCTTAGTTGCCGGCCACCCTCACATACGTATGTCTTACCATGATCTCCAGAGAACCGTTCTGGATGCTGCCTCCTCCTTGAGAGCGATCTGTCACCACAGTGAGTTGGTCCGCATCATCCTTAAAAATCACAAACATGATAAAAGGACGGATGACCAAAGTCAAAGACAAGTTCTGAAAACAGGACCCCTGAGAGCAAAAGCTGACACATACATTGAATAAACAATTGTTCTCAAAGATACTTTCATTTCAATGGTTACTTCAATAGAAAATAGCTCCTACATCCTAAATAGGAAACTCGTTTCAGTAGAAACACACCTTGATAAAAGCCCGAGAGTTGATGGGGTAATAGTTTCCAGCAATGGGCTCTGTCTGCTTCAGCTGCCAAGTGGGCCGGAAGTCTTTCCTGACGGAAGCAAAACCCACACACTCATCTAAGGCTTCTTATCACAGCACATGGAAAAATAAAATCTAAGAACTGACAATTACATTTTTCAAACTTAAAACACCTGCCCAGTGTTTTTTTAAATGGTTAAAAAAAATATTTCCACCAGCTCTTTAACGTACTTTCTCTGCAGCACTTCTCTTCCATTGGAGTCGGTGTAGAAAATGTCAGAAGTTTTGATGCTGGTGTCTAGACGAGTGATCACCTCCTTTCCCAGGCTGTCGCTAACGGATGAAGAGAGCGACAGTGAAATGTAGTCATACATCTTTAAATAAAAACAAATCAATCATCTAAATAGCTCAAAGTAAAGCCTAGAAAATATTCATATACTCGAGCACTTTAACACAACACCAGTTGAAACAAAGTGCTGAGCAAAGCATAGAAATAAAATAAAGTGCAAAATCAGAAACAATAGCAGTAAAACGATAAAACAATAAAAAAACTAGAAACAATAAAAACAAGAGTCTCGTGCTGGATCAAAGGCCAGGTCATAAAAATGGGTCTTCAGGCGGGTTTTAAAACTGATCAGTGATGGGGCTTCTCTAAAGAGTTCCACAGTTTAGAGCAGCGACCGCATAGTCGGCATATACTACAATTCTCCATCCACTGATATACTGTGTGTGTGATAAGCTCACACTCACTCTATCGGCAGAGGTCCAACTGTCCACTCCAGCTCCAGAGCTCTGCTGTCTGCATAGAGACGAACCACCTGAGACACCCATGGAGCAAACCACTGCCTCACTTCCTGCACCACTGAGGTCTGCAGTGATGGGAGAATATGATATTAAATGATAAGTCAGTGTTTCCCCTACCAGGTTGAATTGATTTTTATCAAGGGAGCTGCTTCATTTTTACCTGAATGCTCTCCGTCTTGGCCGTCCTGCTGATGATGAAAGGTGTGGAAGAGTTGGGTCTGAAAATGTAAGCTCCAGAGGGCTGATCACTCTCCGAGTTGTTACCATCACTGGCGTTGTACCTGTGTTATGCAATACGCAAACAATAACAACAATTATTTTCAGGTTTCTTTGCTTAAGTTCAAAATCAGTCTCTTTTTTGTTTTGTTTTTCAGGATTTTAAGTTTTAACTTAGTGGGAAACACAAACCAGTAGAAGTTCTGGGTTAGTCTGATAATCTGTTTGGTTTCCAGGTTGCTGAGGCTGCTTAAAAGGCCGGTGTCTGGGTCAAAGGTCACTCTCAGGAACTGTAGCACACACACATAAATACTTCTTAGAGGTGAATACGGATTTTTTTAAACAATCATTATCTGCCTTTGTGCTTTCCGAGATCCCATTTGAAACAAACATTGGCTGAAGTCGGATTTCCAACTCGAAACAACAGAAGAACTTCACTAACACCAGCTTCAAAATCCAGCATGGCTGCATATAAAATGCGGTGATCAGTCACACACACACAATACTGTCCAACCTTGGTCAGAAAACACACTGCTGCAGCGTTTGCATTTGTGAAATACAGTAGTATGCTGAATTGTTAGCTTGTACTGACGCTGGGTTAGTTAGCAAAACAGTGAACAAATCCTACTGGTTTTCCAATCCTCAACTGAAACACACTAAGGAGTCACGTCATTCCCAGCTCCAAGTTTTGAGGCAAATGGAATGCACCATAATTTGAAAAGTGAGACGTAATTTTCCCATTTTACTTTTTCTTTTGTTAATTAAGTATCATCTGGCTGTTTCCTCAGGCAGAAAATAAAGCATACATATGTTATTTCTGTGGTAAGACCTTGTTCTGGATCACTGTGGGAGCTGCATTCTGTCTGGTGGCCGGTGGGGGCCTATCCTGAAGCAGGGACACAGAATAGGTGCTGTAACCAAGAGGAGGAGCCTGAACCTGGAACACCAGCTCATTGACAGCAAAGCCTCGATTCCTCCTCACTTCCTTAGTGGCTGTGGACACTGGAACCACCTTCAAGATAAAAACACAGAGAGGTTTTCACATGGTTTCATACTTCATACTTTCGTCAGCAGCATCCCGTTTATTAATGATCATCATCATCATCAAAATTGCAGCTGTAGCTTCGTAATCTGTATTAATCTAAATTTAATCTAGAAACATTTTTATAGACGTGCGGCATTTTTTAAGACTGACCACAGTGATTGTAAAAAACTGAATAGTTGATCATCTAACAAGTTACAGTGGAAGATGGCAAATCCACTCCAACTCATTATCAAATGAATAACATAACTATTGTAAACCTAAACTGTACTAGGCTGTATATGAGCACAGTCCTAATTCACTCCAGTAATTCATTTGCAATCATTGCCTTTTTTGTCTTGTGGTTTTTAAAAAAAAAAAGGTTTTATCTTACTTGCATCGCTTGTCATGTTGTTGAAGCACATTGTGTTTGCACTTGTCGTATGAAATGTGTTATATAAATAAACTTGACTTGACAATAATCCTTACGCCACAGTATGGTGTGTGTCCACATAGTGGGCATCAAGCTTCGTATTGCTTTTTGTGCATGTAAAATGTTAAAAACTGAAGGGAGTTTCTCTCCAAAGATAATTCTGCCCCTGAAAAGCCTGAAATATCCATTTGCAGACCGTTTTTTCTGTCATTTGAACAAACGTCTTCTCATCAAACACGTTTGAGTAATCCCTGGATAATTTGGACACGCTTCAAATAAAAAACACTTGGTCGTCCTACAAGCTGCAGTATTTAACCAGTTAAGTAGCCATTAATGATGAGCCTTTTGGGAGATGATTCTTAAAGACACAGCAGCGAAATGGAGCATTTTAAATTCAGAATGACAGTAATCTAAAATATATTCACAATCTCATCCTTTTTCAAAAACGACAGAAGCACTTAAACTTACAGTTAGAGACCTTGAAAAGAAAAATTAGGAACTTGTAAATGAGCAACAATCTGATCACTTCCAATGTGGTTCCACATACAGACCTGGCAGTCCACAGATTTATCTTTAGCATCTGTTACGGTGTACGCTGTTCCATTGACGGGCAACCTGACAGGCCAAGTGACAGGCCGAGCGAGAGGGTTGTACACACTGACGGAGAACTGAGAGAGTGAGAGAGAAACAGCAAAGATAGACAGACTGAGGTGAGGGCTTGGCACCGTTTAAGACTTCAATCAACTATTATTTGCATTGTAAGTTTCTATTCACACTAGGTATGTCACAATTACTTCATTGCACAATTAATCAAGGTATTAAATGCTCCAGTTAATGAATCACAAAGCTCCCGCTGCCGTCATGGTTCAGACATGAACCATATCGGTAGATCAGCTCAACTCCCACACGGAATGAAAACAAAGTTACACCGCATCCTCGTGTTGCTTTGTTTTAGCTCTGTGTGACTTGCAGAAGAGGCAGTATGGCAGAGGAGGAGTTATCCCCTCCAAACAAATAGATAAAGTAATCCTTTTCACACTTTTAGGTTATGAAAATAAAAAAAATAAAAGAAGCAAGGTGTCAATATGGAGGACGGCTTACCAGCCTGTAAAATGTGCCATAAAAATTTGCACCTGAAGGTGAAAATACACTGAATACGTTTCACCACCTGCAGAAAAACTAGCAGCTTTTTAAGCTAAAGTAAAGGCAAATGCACTGTACTTTTGTCAATGTTAATGAAGTGTAACACTGAAATGAAATGTTATCATGTCATTTGCAGTTTTGTAATTATGTAAGACAGGTTGGGCTTACAAAGACGCGTTCAGCAGCGCTCACTGAACGTTATCTTCCATGGATGAGAAAGCAGGAATACATCTCTTTTTTGGACAGATAATGTCGCTGTTTGAACACAGCTGACTCAGCATGAGGTAAATACCTTTCTGTTGTTGGGTTGAGAAGAAACAACATCTAATTACAGATATCTGGTCTTGTTTAATCATTTTCCCTTTCCCAGTATTATTCGTATTTCAAACAGCAACTGTAAGCCAAAAGCTAGCTAAAAGTGTTTTTAAATTTTCTTCTAATTTTCAAAAGAAATGTTCAAAAACATTTTTATCATGTAGTTTACAGAAAGAAGGCTCCCGGGCCCAGGTACAGGTCCTGTTCCATTTGTTTAATCTGAGAGAAATCCAGAGTTAATATGTAGTATTTATTATCTATTACTGTTTACAGAGCAAAGGTAAATTTAGTTGGAATGAGACTTCTTGGTTACTTTACGTTGTTTCTGTATTATTTTATTATGTTGGCTTCAAACATAAATAAAATAAAATAAACAATATATAAATAAAAGTTAAAGATATAAGAAGTTTTCTTGTGCTTTTCCACATCGATACTGTTGTGAAATTAATTAATGCATAAATAATAAAAGCAGATGTTGTCTGATGTGGCCTGCTCACACGTTATTTTGGGAAGACAAACTGGTCTTAGAGGTGCAGTTTTCGAAATTACGTAAACATTCGAGCTTTTAGTAGCCGTGTCACCTTTTTGCTGGACTCAGTGAGAGGACACACACTGATGTTGAGGTTGTCACAGTAGATTCGTTCAGTTGTGGAGCCACTGAGAGAAGCCAGACTGTTACTGACCAAAACCTGAAAAGAATAACAAGGGACTATGAAATGGAGGAAAACAGGTTACATCAGTGTCACGTAACGTCAATAATGTTTACTTCTATTCTAAAATAAAATGTATCCTTTTTATGAAATACTCCTACTTTCCTGAACATAAAATAAAAATCTATAACACTGAAGTTACATACAGCAAATATTAGCAAGATAACAATATGTAAAGTTTTAAATACCTGACAGTGTTGCCAACCTTTGGCTAGCCTCTTGGCATAATCATTTGCCACATGTTGCTTTGCTGTGCCTGAAACAGCGTCATGATGCTGCGCCACGGCCATGGCTTTCCCTGCAAAGCAATGCATAAACACATAAAACTGTTAGTTATCTTTTTGGTTTTCACTGGCCTCTATTAAACATAAATACCACTGTAACATAAGAATTGCATTAATAAAATCAAAATCAACTTTCTGTAGCATAACAATGAAGAATCATTATAATGTAGAATTTTTAAAGGTCCTATTTCAAGTGATCCATATACAGTAGAAGGAAACACAATGACCTTCAATTTTGTAAGATTTATCAGGAGAAAAAAAACCCACTCAAAGTCTGGCTGTCTCCCACTCCAAAAAGTCCCTTCCTGGAAACTGGACCCCCGAGTACCTCTAGCTGGTTACATACCTGTTAAATAAACACAAAGTCACACCGTTTAGAAAGTCTACACATATGTTTTCCTACAACAAACCCATTAACATTTCCATCTCTGAAATCTCTCTGATGAAGCGACAGTATTCAAACATATTCAAACAGGATCAGTTTCTGTTATCAGAGGGCCACAGACCAACTTTTTTTACCTGCGGTCCATGAACAGGGAACTGTATATTGGTGAGTTGTGTTACAGCTTAGCATATTAATACACAAATTACATCAAATTAAAATAAAACAGTGGCTAACTTTAGCATGCTATCATGTATATTCGGATCTACAGAGAAAAAAATGATTTTCCTGAAAGAGTCCCAATATTGGAATGAAAATGAAAGCGGTCCAAAAAAAAAAATCAAGAAATGCTTATTAGCTAATGGTGACTGTTTATTTAACTAAGATATGTTTATTATGTGGTGTTTACCGTCCAGGTGAAATTTAATGCTAAAGCAAAAAATCTCTACATTCACACAACTTTATACGACTTTGATACCATATCAAAAAATTTGAACTGAACTAAACACAACAGGAAAAAGGGATTTTCTTTTTGTTTGTTTGAATCGTTTAGGATGCATTCACACCAGCCTTTTTGATTCAAATCCTAGTTTGTTTCCTTGGAAAGTCAGCTTCCTTTGGTGTATTGTGAATGTGCAAGTGAATTCTGATATGGATCAATCAAAGTAGCGGACCTGGTCCGCCTACAAATGCGGATCTCGGTTCGCTTCAAGCAGACCAAATACAGGAAGTGGACTACAAAATAAAGTGCATTGTGGGTTCAACGCGCAGTTTCGTGGGTAAACACAACCAAAACATACGTGCGTGTGGGAGAATAGGCGGCTTTGGTCGGAGAAATGGCTGGCAGTGAGACGTGGAAGAATTTGGAAAATGTTTGGATAGAAATATGATCAACCCAAGACCACTAAGATCTGATGCAGCTCTTTATTTAGCCGAACGAGTTTCCTTCTGTGTTGTGTGTCTCGCCTTCTTCATTAATTTATGGTGCCGCGCCGCCTCTGGTGGAGAGTGGAACGTGTTGTTCAAAAGGTCCGATTTGTTCGAGTTGTGCAGCGTGAATCTCGGTCCAGAAGAATGCTGCACCCCCCAACTGAACCGAGTTCCCAATCATACCGACCGAGTCTAGCCCAGGTGGAACGGATCTCTGACTACCTGACCAGCAGACCTTAGTACGTGCGACTGGTGGACTGCAGGTCTGACACTGTGGGCTGCAGCATAGGAGCACCACAAGGAACTGTGCTCTCTCCAGTCCTGTTCATCCTGTACACGTCCGATTTCCAGTACAACTCGGAGCTTTACAATGGACCAAGAGAAATGGTGGTGGACTTTAGGAGAACCAGGCCACACCCAGAGCCTGTTGTCATTAAAGGAGACTGTGTCGAGGTTGTTAACACCGACAGATACCTGGGTGTGCAGTTGGATGAGAAACTGGACGGGACATCCAACACAGATGCTCTGTGCAGCAAAGGGCAAAACTGCCTGTACTTCCTCAGAAGGCTGGCGTCCTTCAACATCTGCAAAAAGCTGCTTAGGATCTTCTATCTGACCGTGGAAGCGAGTGCCCTCCTGTATGCAGTAGCGTGCTGAGGGGCAGCCTCAAAAAGAAGGACACCACAAACTGGTGAGGAAGGCAGGCTCTGTCGTTGACTCAGAGCTGGACAGTCTGACATCTGCGGCAGAGCGATGGACACTGAACAGACTCCTGTCCATCATGGACAAGCCACAGCATCTACTGCATGGCATCATCCACTGCATGGCATCATCCACTGCATGGCATCATCCACTGCATGGCATCATCCACTGCATGGCATCATCTCCAGGCAGAGGAGCAGCTTCAGTGGCAGACTGCTGTCAATACCATGCTCCACTGACAGACTCAGGAAATGGTTCCTCCCCCACGCCATGTGGCTCTTCAACACCTCGCGGGGGGCTGATAAAATAACAAACACAGACTTGCTACACAGTCACACTATATGCGCCTTAGGACACACACGCACTCTACCACACATATAGCTGTATAACAGACTCAAGTATTGTATGCTTATTGATGCTACGGCTTATTTTATTTTATTATGTATATCTCTACCTACCTACCTACCTACCTACCTACCTACCTACCTACCTACCTACCTACATACCTACTTTAGATATGATATGAACAAAGTTTTGTATAAGTAATAATTCAAATGGAACCATATGTGCAGTGAATAAAACTCAGACTACCTGCAAGTTGCTGTTGCTGATCCTCTCATAACGCTTCAGAGCTGGTCGGCTTGTAAAGTAGCCAGTCCAGAGGTCATGAGCATCGTCTGCATAGGGGAAGAAATCATCTTTCTTCAAAGCCCTTAATAAAAAAAAGAGAAAGTTACTGACTTAAAAATACACAAGGCTGCTTATCTCGGCAATTATTCAGGTTTTGACACAAATACCCCTACAAGTAAAGCGTCCTGCTTATTTCAAAGGTTATACTACCAGGTGAGGTTTGCTCGGTGCAGCTCCTGGAGGTAGCACGATGGCGTAGAATAGAGAACATTGACTTTGCTACCATTTGCCTGCAGGGCATTGACGTAGTGAATCAGCTTGTCCAGGTTCTTGTACCACAGATTGGCATTCTCATACTGGAAGTCTGAGCCCATGGTCATGATGATGTGATTGGTCTTGTACACCAAAGCCTGAGTTAGGGTTAGAGATAAAATGTTTATAAAAAGGCAACAACATACAATGGCCTTCTGTCAGGATAAAATTAACATGACTCCACAGTCGAATACCATTACTGTTTTGTATTGTTCGTATGCATTACTCTTTCATTACACAGCTGTCGTAATTCATAGCAAGTTTAATTGGGGACACTTTGTCTGTTTAATGTGAAGGTTAAACAGAAAGCTATTCACTGATAAATATTCAACTTTATAAACACATAAATAAAAGAAAGCATTTGCGTATCGAACCTGGCTCTTGGCAATGTGAAGGAAACGCTGCACCACATCATCGACATTATAGTCTTCCAGATCGGGGTCATCTCTGATTGGTGGGTCACTGCAGAGCTGGTCCCAGCAGAATCCTTCAGGAGGGTTGTACCCATTGGGAAGGATACCTGATGGTGAGAGTGCCACGAGTTAAAAGTTTTTCTCACAGATTGTTACAGATGGTCTCTGGTCTTGAAGTGATCCAGCACACGAAAGTATAGCAGGATTATTTTTTGTTACCAGTGAAGAGGTCAGCCATTGGTGGTGTGAGGCTGTCAGAGGCTCTCCACACAAGTTCCTGCTCCTTCTCCTTCATCCTGCGAGCCCGGTCCTGGTAGTCCAGACGACCAAAGAAGAAGCCATCATATCCCATCTAGAGTAACACACAGATTAAAAGACTTGCATGTCTCACTGGAAAGCCATTTACTTGCACAGTTTTTACATTTGGTACATTACATCTCAGTGTGATATAACATTTAGCTAAATAACTATTCCCTTTATCAGCATTTGAACAAACCTTTGAAAGCATCATATCAACTCAAAGCAAAACTGCGTCTTTCTCAACTTAAAATCTGTGACCTATCATAAAGAAAAAAATTATTTATTTAAAACTAAAGAAAAAAACATACAAAAAAGGTATCCCTTTCAATTAAAATCATCTTTAATCTAAAATTTAGCAGTCCCCCCATATTTCAGTCTTAAAAGATGGTTTACTGAATGACATTTTTTTTAATTATATTAAATTAAATGTTAGTTTTTTTAATCAAATAGATTGTTGAAATAAATAAATAGTGCAAGTGGAAATGTATAAGTTGGTTGATGCAGTTGAACAAACCTGTTTTTTTAATGTTTTAATTATTACTATTTTTTTAAGAACCATGCCACACTTAAATGAATATTTTAAACTTGTTTTTTAACTTTAAAAAAGGAAAACACTTACTGAACTACATCAACTATTATCTATCTTTCTATCATCATTTATTTATTTCCTTATCTATTTTACAGAAACATTTCTTCATTTTATAAGCATATCTATTAGGTCAAAAATAAATAAATAAATAATAGTATCTCACTTTTCACTGGGATTAAAATATTGTGAAAAGAAATTCAAATTCTTTTTTTTTTAAATACCCAATGATAACTGCTCTGGATTAAAGCTTTCCTAATCCTTTCATCTACGCATTTTATATTTCTGGATTTATTTAATAGCCATACTTATTATTCCTTTAATATTGACTAAAAGTCTTTCCATAAGGATTTGCTTTAGGTTAAACTACCTGTGCAAACATGGAGGCGTGTTCACGGGCGTGACCAAAGGGATCGATGTGCCAGGCAACGCGGGGACGACCACAGAGTCCAAAAGTCTCATTAAGGAACCTCAGACCCATGGTCATCTGGTCAATAACAGCACTGTAGTGGGTGGCAGCCTCATCACTCATACACCAACCACCATTAACAAACTCTAGTCGGCCTGGAGGAGCAAGTGTTTAGTCAGAATTTAGTCAACACTGACAGTGTAAATGCAGCTGAACAACACTGGTTGGTGTACCTTCATTAACCAGCTGTTTGACTGTCTGCTGCATGCTGGAGCTCTGCTTCTTCCACCAGCGGTAGAAAAAGGCCGTTTCCACATAGATAAACCTCCTGTCTGGATTCTTCAACAGCTGATCCACCACAGAGTCCAGGATGTACTGAACCCCAGCATGCTGGATGTCGTTACGATCTGCACATAGATGCACACAAATATGCAGACAGTGATTGGATTTTGTCTCGTTGGAGTAACAATTTCTGCATTACAGAAAAAAAAAGAAGTTTTATCAGATTTTCAAAAGTATTTACACCGATTCATTATTTATCAACTGCTTTCTAAACACTTCTGTGGTCGAAATAAAAATCTGAATTCATGCACAATCCTACAAGAACACTGGCTGCAAATCAACAAACCATCAGGCGGATGATATCTGCTTACATAAACACATAGAACATATGACACCAGCAGATCACATGGCTCACTTTAAGACAAGTGATTATGAAATATACAAGCTAGTCACACAGTTGTAGTAAAACCATAACACAACTCTTGTTTTTGCTTGTTCAAACTGCTGACAGAAGACAGGACAGAACAGTTCAGACACGTGAAGTCTGAGGATTTTTAACATTCAGCTTGGTTTCAGTCGTCTTTAAGGCCTAAAACATCATTTTGGAAGTGAAAGACCAGTTGCTGCTGTGTCAGGCAGTGTGGTTATCTTGACAATGAAAAAACACTAATCTGGAAAAAGCTTGCTTGGCAATATCCCTGATAAACACAGTAATCTTTCAGACCCAGAACCTTTCGTTTAAATCTTAGTGCAAATAGTCTAGGCACTGATAACCTGGGAGATGTTTAGTGGGTCTCCTGATAAACCACATTTCTCTTGAAACTTTGATTGAATTTCTGATACTTCCTGCATTTCTCTGAGTCAACCTTAGACTCAAATATTTCTTAACTAAGTGATTAAAGCACATCCCACATAGATAAACTGCCTTTAGCCAGCCAGTCGGACAGGCCATGGCCCTGCTCTTTCACCTCACTTTTCAACTAAGTATCTGAAAGTATCTTAAAATACAAAATGTCTCTGTAATAAGTGATTCATGTCAACGATGGAATTTCCTGTTTGTGTTAGCTGTAAATTTTTCTCATATTAATATTAAATCCTGTTCTGACATTTCTTACAGCCCAAATTTACATGAGAACACCAACACACAAAACAATACCGCTGGTCCCTCACATGAGCTACTATCACTTATATGATTATCAAGTGGTCATTTGGCAACCAAACAATCAATAAAATGGATTCAAATTAGATCAGGAAAACACTAATGAATAGGAAAAAGAGGCTCTTCTTAATTGTGTTTGACCATCACGAATGCTTTTATCACTGATATTGCAAGATCTCACCCTAGAATATTACGAACACAAGGAAAGTTAATACGTTTTCTCCCAGATTTCGTATATTATAGTTAATCTGAAGTGGTACACAGTAAAGTTTATGTATAGTGATGTTTTAACAGCGGTCATTGTTCATCTGTGTCTTGGCACATTGTGTTTCCCCCACCTTTGTCTCATACTTTATATCCGAGTTATAACACGTCCCTACACTTAAAACAAGTGACACTAATTCATGGCAAACAAAACATTTTAAAATTTGTTTTGTACATCGTATTTCATTTGTGAGCGTGTGTGTGGTGTGACTGAAACTAACCTCCATAGTAGTACTGGTCCACAGTTTTAAGCCAGCCTACATCATCGTGTGTGTGGGGTACCAGGTGGACATTCAGCATGTTGGGCTTGGTGATATGGCATGACTGTAAGCAAAAACACAAACACTTTACTACATGTATACTACTATGCTATTTAGTAAGTAAAAGAAGCATAATGCGTAAATAAACTCTATTTAAGTGTACACAGTCAGAACAATTAGTTCCCCAAGCTAACAGCGCACTAAAAGTAGGCTATAAAGTGAAACCGGAATTAGCTTTAGCGGATTTAGCTAATCGCTGGAACACAAAACAAACCCTGAAACAACAAAATCACAAAGGTGACCAACCTGGTATCCGCATGTCACACTGCGTGTCTTCTCCTGGTTGAGCGGAAAACTTAAAACTCCGCTGAGGATAAACAGGAGAGCAACAGCCAGCTGCTGCGACGTTACAGCCATGTTGATAAATGACCCGAAATCATATGACATTTGTGTATATCAGCTGGAGATCACGTGACAGAATTCCACATGGATGTTGATATCGTGCTGTTAGCTTTCACCTCGGTTTAGACTCTCAGGCAACACTGAGAACATCTGGGGGGTAAATTGAGTCCCTCAGACGAAACCAAAACTGGTAACTTTTTACCAGATTATCTGAGTAGTAGATTTGAAAATATATATTTTTGAAAAATAGGTGGGGAAAAACTGTCCTCAGCTATATTTATAGGCAGGATATCAATTTCCCCCTAACGTTACATGATAAACTATCATTCCAGAAAAGTTTAAAAATCTAGTTCGCTTAAGTATCACTCCCACTGATACTTGGGCACTCACTTTTCCTGAGTTCTTGGTGTCAAAGCCTCCACAACGTGTTTGAAACCTTTTTTTGTGTGTGTGTGCTTATAAGACACAATTTCTGCAGTTTTATTTACATATTTCCTGCAGTCTATCTCCAATTCTGTCAATCAGAGATTTGTAATAAGATCATTTCTGATGTCCACGAAAGCCACTGAAAGTAAGTAAATCTTTAATTATATTGCACCTTTCTAGCACATCTGCAACCCAAAGTGCTTCACAAAACAGATTTTAAAACACAATTGACATTGGAATAGTCAAAGCAATCAACAGCAAAAAGTTAAAAATGACAATAAAAAGTGTTAGTATATAAAATAAACAATATAGATTAAAAGCACATTTACAAAAATTGATAAAATAAATTAAATAATAAAACAGTACAATAAAATCTAGAAATAGGCTTACTGAATCACAGAAGTGCTGCAGAAACATCAGCTAATCTCTGGCCCAAGCTGAGCCTGACTGAAGGCCTTCTTAAATAGGAAGGTTTTGAGTCTGTTCTAAAAAAAATGGAAACAGAGTCTACAACCCTTACATTGATGGGAAGCTGGTTCCACAGTAGAGGGGCCTGATAGCTAAAGGCTCTTCCTCCCCATGTACTCAGAGAGACCCAAGGGACCACAAGTCGGCCTGCTGATATAGAGCGCAGAGCTCTCTTGGGATGGTATGGAACTATGAGATCTTTAATATAGTTCGGAGCAAGACCGTTTAGAGCTTTGTATGTGAGTAATAACATTTTAAATTTTATCCTGGAACTCACAGGAAGCCAATGAAGAGAAGCCAAGCCAGGATTGGGGAGATGTGTTTTCTCCTGCCAATCCCCATCAGAACTCTTGCAGCAGCATTCTGGATCAGTTGGAGGCTGTTAAGAGCTGCTGTGGGACAACCAACAAATAAGGAATTACAGTAATCCAATCTTGAACTAATAAATGCATAGATAAGTCTCTCTGCATCACTGTGAGACAAAATCTTCCTGATTTTTGCTAAATTGCGCAGATGAAAGAAGGCCTTTCTAGTGACCTGTTTTATGTGTGAATTAAAAGACACATTCTGGTCGAATATGACCCCTAGGTTTCTCACAGTTGTGTTGGAGGTCAAAGTGAGACCATCTTCAGATGCTGAGTGTCTCAACTGTCTGTTCCTGAGGTTTTCAGGTCCAAAGACAGGAATCTCAGTTTTATCTGAGTTTAATAACAGGAAGTTAGCGTTCATCCGGTTTTTGATGTCATTAAGACATCTTTGTAGTGTATTAAGTCTGTTGTGCTCATCAGGTTTCATGGAAATATGCAACTAAGTGTCGTCTGCATAGCAGTGAAAATTTATGGCATGTTGCCTAATTATGACACCCGGGGTGAAAATATATAGGTTAAAGAGTAATGGACCCAGCACTGAACCTTGCAGAACAACGTATTTGACACTGCTGTAAGAAGAGGACTTGTTATGTACATCAGCAAACTGGAGCCTACCAGAGAGATATGATTTAAACCAAGCTAGTGGGGTTCCTTTAATTACAATAATATTTTCAAGCCTCTGCAATAGAACTTGGTGGTCAATAGGTCTAATAAAACAAGTACAGACACAAGACCATTATTAGAAGATCGTTGGTTATTCTGACCAGTGTAGTTTCAGTGCTGTGCGTTGTGTGTTGTGCGTTGTGTGTTGTGTGTTGTGCTGTGCGTTGTGTGTTGTGTGTTATGCTGTGTGTTGTGTGTTGTGCGTTG
>JAOXYM010000004.1:22448846-22463334 GCA_028567055.1 Leptatherina wallacei | reverse complement strand
ATAATATAATATAATATAATATAATATAATATAATATAATATAATATAATATAATATAATATAATATAATATAATTGTGCAACAGAGTAACCAGACGTTCCATAAACCACAACTGTAAGCTTCCACAATGCAGAACTACTTTTGGTCAGTCTGCTTTCTCTTTCAAAAGTACAAAGTTGTGGAATTCATTATCGACTGAACTCAAGACCATATCTGAGATTAAAACCTTCATCTCTAGTCTTAAATCTTGGCTGAAATCAAACCAGAAGAGTTTTATATAGGTGTGTAATGTATTATTGTATTTTTGTAGTGTAGAAAGGCCCAACCAGGGACAGGAATTGAAATATAATATAATATAATATAATATAATATCATATAATATCATATAATATCTGAAATCTCACCATTTAAAGGGATTACCGTTATTAGCCGTTTTTTATGTCAAACTGGGAAGCTTCTGAACATTTCTTATCATTGCCTTACACACATGTACACTCACCCACAGATGGTATAGAAAGAAAAAAAAAGGACGGACAACAGGCCAACTAATATGAAGCCAACGAGAAAGTTATTTAAAGAGAAATGCCACTAGATCATGGTTAGATCATGATTCCAGTCCTATAAATACTCATAATTGTTTTTCTGTTTTGTGTTTTCTTGGTCGCCCTTGCAAACAAGGGGTTTTCTATTAATAAATTAAATTGAAATTAATTTCTCTCATGAAATACTTATTTTCCTACTTCTGCTGCTTTAGTTGTGAATGTATAATTAATCATAGATGAGATCTCTCATTCAGAAATTACTGTATAATGATGATCAGGCTTCCTCCTTATGTGTTTGAGATGTTCTATTTCCTTAAAAGAATTGAAACCCCCTTTGAAAAAAAATTAAAAATCAATAAAAAAAAAATCCTACTTGTGTACAAAACCTGCTCAAATGTGGTAGATATAGTTGGGAAGGTCAACTTTCCTCCACCTATGACTTTGTTGATAATCACTCTTTATGAGGTGTTAGCCCACACCAGAAAAAACACAAAAACAACTTTTATTTTTCCTGTATTCCAGCCAAAACACTTATTCAGTCCCCTTGAGTTGAATGAATGAGTTAGGGTTTGTTTTTATCTTGTCTAACTGGTGATTTGTCCCACTCGGAAGTTATTCAGTACCTTACTGGCAATGAAAGTCGAACACCCAGCATGCTTTAGCCTGAAGGGCTGTGAAGATGGAGCTGCCTGCTCAAATCATTGATGCAAACCTCAATCTCTGATACCTGTAGACCAGTGGTTCTCAAAGATTTTTCACCAATGTACCCCCGGTGGAATAATAAGTACCTCCTAACCAATATAGAGTTTTTTGGTTGGAACAGAAGTAGACAGGACTGTACCATCAGTACCCAATTTGTTAAAATTTGTACCTAAAGAATCATTTTCAAATTTCAAGCATTTTAAAAGGACATACTTTAAACACGTTATCTATGATTCATGACTAAATTAATAGGAAAAACATGATAAATGTCCTCTTCTGTTGTTTTTCCCTCCAAGCTTTTGCAGATCAGAGATGTGTTAAAAAATATCGTTGCTATCAACGTATCGAACAAAAGCAACAAGTTGTGGATTTTCACTCACATCTATCAGTTCATCCAGTTGGAGTGAAAATTAGTCAAATTTAAAGCCTGATCAGAACAAAACATTTTTATTGTAAATGCAAAATCAAACTGAATATTACACATTTTCTTTATAAACTTACAGAAATATTTTTCTTTATTCAAAAGGATTATCAGAAATTTGACAGACAATATTATTGTTATTTTCATTTTCATTACTCCCAAGGGTACTTATAACCCCATTTGAGAAACAGTGCTGTAGACCATAAAGATTAAAATCCTCCCTGCTGAGTGTCTGCAGGATCAGCTTGATTCAAATTACAGGGAAAGAGGGAAAGAGAACCACATAAATTTCGATTCATGTTAGAGAAATATTTGGCGGACACTTAGAAGACACTTAGTGAGAGAAAAGCACAAGAACACATTTTAACCAAACAAATCAACACAAAATATCTTTACAGTTTTATACCACCAGATGTCAGTATTTCACTGCAGATCAGTCTGTCTGTCTCTCAGTGTGTCGGTCTGGTTTAATGGCTGCAGACCCAGAGAAAGCAGTGATGTTAGTGACGTACTGCAGAGAGTGAGTGTGTGGGATTTAAGATTTATTATCTGGCAAAGATGAAACAGACTCAACCATGTAGTGCTCCATTGACCATTGGTGGCCATAGGTGTGTTTTAATGTCCTGTGTGTACATGTTAGTTATTATCAAAGCCATCAATGGACAACTTTAGTCACAATTAGTTAGCACTATCTTAAAGGATATGAGCAAAGTGAGAATATGATTAGGGAGTACGTTAATCATAATTACCCCCCACTCCATCTACACTTTTTAAAAATTGTTTTTTTTTCTCTTTTCTATAGACGTTTATTTTCACAGACACTGAAGATGATGACTTAAGTTCACAAGGTAAGAAAACCTAATTGTCACACTGTGTAAAAAATTTGGAACAATCTGTATACTTTGTGACTCAAAACACTCAGACTAATCTAAAAAAATGGAACATATCATCTTGTGTGTTTTTAGCAAGTCCTCTTAGCCAAAATCAACTTACTATCAGTGTGACATCCACTGTATTGCTTGGAACAAGCTTCTCATTTCCATTCAGCCTGTTGTTTCTGGCCTATTTCACCAGCTGATGGGACAACTAATGAATGGTCAATTTAAACTCAAAGTGCAAGCCAGACCTTATCATCCCACATCAGTGGCTGAATGTGAGCAAAGGAGAGCAGATTCCTGCAGACAGGACCTGAAAGCTTTTCTTTTTTTTTTTAACAGAAGATTGGAAGCTGTTATTTCAAAATATTGATGTGCATTGCTTTGGAATTCAGCGGTCACATTTGGGTCATGTGTGTGAATGCATACTTTCTGTTTCCCACTCTTTATTTTTCACCTCAATCTCACTTTTACATGGTTATCCTTTTAGACATTAATTCTCCTTTCCTTATTTCCCTTCCTCATTTCTTCCCTCTATCTTACAGTTTATCTTCTTTCTCTCTGATCTATTCTTTGGACACTTCCCTTCTCTCCTTTCTCTCCTTTTTCCCTTTCTTTCAGTTATTCATTAAACAGAAACAGAATTGCTTGGAGATTGGAACAAATAGGAGAATATTCAAAGAATATCCATTCAAATCTCTGTCCCTCTTGTTCTTCCTGTGCAGGTTATAACATGGTAGTAACTGACTGCCACTCAGATCACAGTCAGCAGGCTCTATCCTGCAAGATGTCAGCCGAGTACGACGGTTTCATGGCTTCCAACAAAAGGTGAGACAGATTTCTGTTCATACCGTCCTTCCTACACTGGATTTAAAGATTGCATTACGAAGTTTTATTGATCTCAATGCAGAAATCTGACTGTTAGGGCAGCAGGTTGAATAAAAGAAATCAAAGGAGGATAAAAAACACCAAAAAATATCCAAAGTTTACACGAATGACCTCATGCAAGTCTGCTGTCCATTACTTGCTGCTGCTGCTGATTTAAGTATGGGGGCGGGTTCCCAACAATACAGGAGGCTGCAGTTTCAGGACTGATTTTTAATTTATTTTTTGCAGTTCTTTTGGAGGAATAAAACCTAACAACTGTGAAAAAAGAGAGCTTATTTTAATCAATACTGTCAGACAATCTGATTGGAAGTCAAATCAGTTCTGGGCGTTTAAGGCGTTTTTAGGACTAAGGCATTTTGATATTCATGGAGTGCAATTCCTGTCATGTTATGTGAACACTTCTTGACAGACAACAGCCTAGAGAAATGTTGTGATCTCACAATTTGCAACCATCAATCATGGAATAAACGTACCTATCTGTTCTCTTGTGACACATGGCTGTCACATTACTTTTCTTAGTGAGCCATCACTTGCTACGAAAATAAACCTCTGGACTCACCATCATTTCTAAATAATTCAAGTTCACAACGGAGTGTTAAATCCATTGCTTTTTTTTAAAAACCTGAAACATATTAGACACTGAAAACTGTTCACAGCACCTTGTAAATGCATCTGGAAAGTGATCTGCTCTTAACGCAAAACATAGGTGATGAAATGTCAAATCTGCCTGGTGTATGAAATAGGTTAGAAATCAGATTTTTATGGAAAATACTTTGAAACCTAACAACTTGTGTTTACTTTGTGTGACAAAGGCCCTGATGACTGTCCTGTTATAAAGATGGCATGGAAAATGAAAGAGTATTTACAGTTTGGTTCCAAGGCCGTAGAAACCAATTCAACTTTACTGAAGTCCTGTGGAACTGGGGATTTGGCTGTTTGGTTTGGAAGGAAGCCGTTTGCATTGCTGAGCAGCCATTAGGATTTCAGTGAAAACAACTTTGGAACCAGAAGATTTGGACTGTTTTCTTGTTGTTTGGTATCTCTTTAGATTGAAATGAAGCTCTGACATCACGTGTGGCTGTTAAGTTGGCAGAAAAAACAAACAAAAACAAAATTCAAACAGCATGAGGAATTACAATAATATGGTAAAAAAATCCTTCAGTGAAGATAAGCAGACGCTCAAACCAAAAAAAGGTCGCAGCTTTGTTGTGATTTATGTGTTCCACATTCAATGTTGGGATTGGAGATAAGTTTTTTTTTCCATCTTGCCTAAGAATGCAAATTCACAAGCTTTTTGAAAATGGACTGAAATATGCACAAAATGAACGCAGAGGATGGATAGAAGGTTCTGTCATATGCACATGCTTATTATGCATATTTAACCATCAGCCCAACATGTATTTGAACCCAAACCATGATGCTTTTCTGAACCTAACAAAGTAGTTTGGATGCCTAAACTGAACCAAGTAGTTTTGGTGCCTCATCTTTACCCTTCTTTATTTGATATGATACAGACATAGGATAAGTCATGCTAATAATGCTGGACATACTAGTTGGTACTCTCTCACATCTCTCATCATTTATACGTAACATTTGTGAAGAAGATAGAAAGTACTTAAAGATCATTTATTTCCTTTTACCTTGAGCCAGCTTTTCTTTTCTGAATGTCTTGTATGGGACAGGAATGATTGAAGAAGTGTTACTGTGATCAGCAGCTACAAAGAATGTTGGACAGAGATATTACTCAGAGGAGGCAAAAGGCCGCTTGCCTCAAGTCTGCATATGTTTGAGTTTTTCTTTGTGCTTGTTTGTTCTGTTTCTGCTGCAAATCATATTTTATCTGCATGACGTATCTGTTTCCAGCAGTACATACTTACATACTTAAAAGGAACATTTCTTTTTTCTAAATGTGTATGGTGAAGACAGTCATGCAGATATGGCAGGGATTCTATTTGATTGCTTTATGATTAAGATCATAAAAAAAACATAAGAACACACTTATTGATAAAAAAAAATCCACAGTGTCCTTACTGATGGTTTAATGTGGGTAATAGGTATAATATTCAGTGTTAAAACACAGCAACTTTTATTTAAATCTTTTACTTTAACAGTGAACTGGTTTGCTGCTTGATTAAGTTGGTGATTGAGTCTTTGGGGACTGTTGCAAGAAATGGAAGCGGCATTTTGTGTCATTTCGGATCTGTTGAGGTGCAAAGAAAATGAAGATTGGACTGACAATTTTTCGAATTAAATCAAACTTTCTTCTTCATCTTCCTTCGTTTACTCCTCAGGTGGTTTTGTCATGTGGATGATGACAACTATGTGAACCCTGGAGCTCTCATTTCTCTGCTCTCTTCCTTCCCTCAAGAAGGTGACATCTACATAGGCAAACCGAGCCTGGACAAGCCCATCACTGCTCACGAACTGCTGGAGGGGAATCAAACGGTACCATACCATAGTGCTTATTAAACTTTATACACTCCTGAGCTTTTGGCAGATTCAGCTTCAGTACTGAATCTTGTCTGCTTGTCTTAGCTATGTAAATCAGTAACTTAGGTTATGACAAATTCCCTAAAACTGAAATTAATTTATCTTGGCTAATTACTGGGCTAGACCTCACAAATCATACTGTTGCCTTTACTGAGACTCAGCACTGTAACCTCACCCCAAAAAGCATCCCCTGGGTGGCATGATCATAAAGCAGATATGGAGTACATTACATAAAAAAATATGCACACTCAAGTGCTCTTGAGATAAAATAGCTTTCCATGACGGTAAACATCACCTTGTATCAACTGCAATTGCTTTCTTAACATTCCTAAGTCATTAGGTTAGGTCTTTATTTCTTCTTTTGCTCGCTGCCTTCCTTTCCGTTGAGCAACATCTAATTCTTTCTTTCCTCCCTTTTTCATCCTTTTGCTCTGCTTGGGGAAATTCAACCGGGCGAGTTTAACAAACACCATATAAAATCCATATTTTCCTCTATTTTTCCTTTTCTCTCATTGGTGCTGAATGGATGAAAAGGGTGGATGTAATCAAGTGTGGGGGGGGAGCAGAGCTGCATGAAATGTGGGACTTTTGCTCACGCAGGGAGTGATCAGTGTCTTGTTTGAACAGTCGTACAAAGATAAGTGTGCATACAAAGAGTGAAGTCGAGAGCTTTTTAAATGCTCATGCAGGTGTACATACATATATAACCAGTGTGTGTATGTGTGTGCCACTGAGTTCACAGAATTATCGCTTATACAGTGTTAAAGCGTATCCTCATTCCAGTAAGCGCTCTGCAGTTTTTAATCTCTCGTTCATTTCTTGAAATTACTCTCTTCATCTCCCTTGTGTCACACTCTCTGCTCTGATTGCATCCATTTATATTGAAAAATAGATCCTTATTAGTCATTGCTTCCTGTTTGCCTTCTGCTCTCTCTCCCTCTCCTACTTCCAATCTGCTCCTATTTTCTGAAGGAGAAAATAAACACAAATGTCAGGCTCCCCCTTCGTCTCCTCTTTTGCTTTTCTTACTAAACATCTCCCTGCCCATCTTTTTCGATTTCCTGTCGCAATTGTGAGGCAGCCAAGAGAATGAAAGGAGGAATGTGAACAAGAAAGTGAAGGCATGGAAAGAAAAAGGGATGGAAAAAGGAGGGAATTTCAAGAGAAAAAGAAAATTCAATAACAAAAAAAAAATCTGTTTCATGATTTATAGATGAAAGAAAAACAATCATGCAGGAAGATAAAAGAAAAATATTGATAAAAGTAATGGGATGAAAAGCATGACAAAAGCAAAAGGGCAAAGAAAAGAAAATGATTGGCAAAGTACTTAATGGGAGAAAAAAATGTGGTTTAAAAAACAACAACTAAAGACATCAAGTGATAACTAAGAAGATAATGACGAGAAATAATGCAAAAGGAAAGTTAAAAAAATTCAGTTATCCTGAAATTACAACTTTCTTTAGATATTAAACTTTCTGTTCGAACAAACAAGCGTTGCATTTACCACCATAAGATATCTGTTTATAAAGAGGGAGATAAACAGAGTTTAGTTGTCTGCTTGACAAATAGGACAGGAATACCGCATACAGACTTGTTACTCCTAAAAAGCTGGTTTGGAAAGAATCGTGTCGCTGACTGAAGCGTTAAGGGTTTGTTCAGTGCTGAGGCAGCCTTTTTCTTCCCTGCTTTCTTCACAGACATTTGGTTATGTGTGAGAAGATAAAATATCAGTTTGCTAAATATTTGTAACACTCCAGTGAGTCCTTTTATATTTCTGTGTGTACAGATTTAGTTTTCTATTTTAAGGATTCGTTCTTCAGTCTCGTATGAGGATGATGTCTTTTTCTGTGTCTCTACTTTTTTGTCAGCCGCTGCTGACAAAAAACCTTTTTTCTACCTGTGAGTAAGTTGGGGAAAAGCATGCCTTGAAAGTGGATAGTAATTGAAATCCTTTAAACTTAAAAGGGATGCAGACAGGAAAGTGATTATGGGATTTTTGAGTAAATGTGGATACTTTTGGATAAACCAACTTTCAGCCTTAAAGTGGGCATTTTGTGCCATCACCGACAAAATTACAGATGCTACGAAGCAATGGCTAACAACCACAGCGAGCTACCACCGCGGGGATAATTTAATGCTCCACTGACTGTTACATGTAAAGCATTACTGGATGGTGTTGTAGCAGGAGTTAAGATTTCCCTTTGTTGTGTCCGTGCTTTATTGAAACCTTGTTTGCATCAGCGTTACGTTGTGTTTATGTGTATTTACATGCACATTAAATTTATTGATAACTGTGTGTGTTGTCTATCAGAAGGAAGTTCGGTTCTGGTTCGCTACAGGTGGAGCTGGCTTCTGTCTGAGTAAAAGACTGGCAGAGAAGATGTCTCCATGGGCCAGGTAAGGCAAATTTACATAAGTATACTTTTGACATCATAGGAACCAAATGTCAGCATGACTGTTAGGGGGAGAGCCAGTTTGCTAATATTAGATACAAATAAATGAGCTTTTTCAGGTTTGAGCCCTTTGCTTCAATTTGTATTTGCTTCCAATGTATAAACTTCAAAGTTGCTTATTTAATTAAGTTCACAGTTTTTAGATTTAGTTCATTTCCCCCAGAAAGCTACTTCTTTTCAGTCCCAGCATTGGAAATTGACTTGAAGCTTGTTTGAAATACAGAAGGCAATATCTCACACTGAGCATCTTAAAACTCATTGCAAGACTCGTTAAACAGTCGCTTAGTGATGCAGCTCAGGCTATGATTTTGAGTTCCAGAAGGACTAAAAGATGAGCATTTCTGAAACAATGAGAATTTTATGACTTGTTGCATTTACTTTTGTTCTCTCAATTTGTTGTAAAAACGCACAAACAAGGTACATAGAGAAAAAACTGCCCCCCCCCCCGCCCCCATCATGGCATTAATCAGGAAGACTTGATAAAAAAAGAAAGCTGACTAACGCTGAAAGGTATAAAACACTAGCATAAGGGAAATTCTAACCCTCTGCAAGGCTGTATTTATTCTGCTCTCGAAGAGCTAATGGCTGCCCAAGGCTAGATGGTAGGGAATCAATCCAAAAATTTATGGTGTTCTTTGGGAAAGGTCAACATTAAAGTGCACTTATTAAATGGCTAATGGGCCATAGCATGCAAATACACCAATGTCCCTCAGGTTAAAAGTTAGACAGTTTTAAAACTTTTTGACAAGTTTCCCCTTAAAAGAATATTAAAAGCCACAACCTGTATCTCTGTGCAACATTGTGATGCATTCAAAATAGTAAAAACAAACATGTGTGTATATGTTGCATGCATTTCAGCGGCTCTCAGTTTGAACGGACATCAGCAAAAATCCGCCTCCCTGATGACTGTACGGTGGGCTTCATCGTGGAAAAAAGACTGGGCATCTCTATGGTCCACTGTCCTTTATTTCATTCCCACCTAGAAAACCTGCTACTCATAAGTCAAAGGAGTATACCACAGCAGGTATTGTCACACAGTTAAATAAACATATTAATACATTCAGTTCTTCATCTTCTTACAGGTTTGTGTGTGTGTATTTTCTCTGCAGGTGACTTTGAGCTACGGGATATTTGAGAACAAGATGAATAGCATAGAAGTGAAAGGAAGCTTCTCTAAGGAAGAGGATCCCTCCAGGTTTGTCTTTCCTTCCATTAATTTGTAAATGAGTAGGTATGAGCAACGTATTCAGGCTGAAATCAGTGTAGTTAGTGTCTTTGATATCGATGAAAGCTTCAGGCGGCAGCTGTGTGATGCGGGTGTGCGTTGCAGAGGATAAGTGATACGGGTTTAGATTTGTTACCTCATATGAGGGAAGTTCAGACTGTTTAACTTCCTATCACTTCTGTATGGTAACATAAATATTGCTTCAAAAGTTTGCTTTTTTTCTTTTTGATTTTTCAAACATAAAACAATAAGAATAGATAAGCTACAAACCTACTTGGTCTAGTTCAAACTTTCCCTCACCTTGGCTTTTAACAATTTCACCTCCTTTACTGTGTGAGGGTTTTGCAATACATGTTATTTCTGAATAAAGACATGGCACATTCTCACTTTCACTCTTGCACAAATAAGGAGTTGAACTCATTACATGTTTTGGGCAACTGTCAATGATCCCCAAAAGCTTTGTGAAAGGGAATACTAAAACTTTCACAGGACTCACTGTCATTGAAATGTATAACTTATATCTTGACCCAAAGGTATTCGCAGAGCTTAAACAGAACCATGCAGGAATTTATTTAGTGTAAACTGTGTTTTCAAAGCTAAAATTGCAAAAGCTCCAGTTTGTTAAAGGCTGCTCACGATCAGGTTTGTTGTTCTGCAGACTGTTAATCAGCTTTATGTTTACTCCCTAATGTCCTCTCATAACTGCTCCCACAATCAATGTACAGTACAGCTTGTGGGAGTTCCAGTAGAGATCTGGGAATCTGCCTTCTCTGTTGCTTCTGAACAAGCAGTGAAAACTGGATGGATTTACAAAACCCATCCAACAGTCAGTGGCCATTGGGTTTAGGAAAATGATGTGGAACAATAAAATCAGGAAGAACAATCTCCTTCCTCAGATAAAGCCAGAGCAGCTCATAAAGAAGAGCATATTTGAATATTTATAGTACACGTTAATGTTACAATTCTCCCCTCAGATTTCAACCAATATTGTGACTTTTGTGTTTTGTGTTAGTGGGAATGGTCAAGACTATGTTGTGGATGCATGGTCCACTTCAATCACTTATCTTTAACATCATCATCATCAATCATTGGGATAATTGGGACGGGTCCTTTTTACACATTCAGCTCTTTGAGATATAATATTTTCATGTCATCACTTTGCTCTTTGCACATAAAACACAACAGTTCTCTCCTCACTCTGGCAGGGTATAACACACACATGCACACACACACACAAAGTGTGTGGTATACCGAAATGACTGAAGGCTTTGCTGAAAACATAAAGTCTTTTAAGACTAACCTTGGCACTTTTGGATGAAGTCTGCCACAGCGGTCTCTGAGATATAACTCATAACTCTGCCTTCTACAGGTTTAAGACCGTCCACTGCATGCTGTATCCTCTCACCAGCTGGTGTCCTTGATTACCTAATAAACATCCAAATATTTGAGACAAAGCTGGTATCCTGCAGGATGAAATGCTTCTGGATATTGTCTAAAAGCAGAAAAAGCAATCAATTTAATCAAAGGGAACAGTTTGCGATGTAGAAAACCAGAAGCATGAGGAAATGAGCCTGAAGCAATAGACAGCAGAAAACTTAATGGTGAATATCTGTTTTTTTCTACAACTGCTAAGTCACAGCTTGCCTCCAGTTAACACGTGGACACTTCTGAATACAAGAAACATTGAATATCATGTAGACTTACAAATAACTTCTCTTTTCAAGTGTGTTTGAATACACTGAGGTAAAATGTGACTGTGTGATTTTATTCGTTTGGATTATTATGTTCATTTGTTTTGTGAGACTCAAGCACTTATGATGAGGAACATTCATATTTCTATTTTTGTATTCATCTAAATCTTTACTGAAAATTTGTGGTTTTGAAGACGAAAATGATGTTTCTCTCTTTATATTTGTCCCATTTCTGTGGCGAAATGTTTTGATTCAAGTTGAACGTATCTTTAATTTATTTTTCTATTTCTTTATAATCATTGAAAGCTAATGATTATGGAAGCTTTAAACAGTTTGAAGGACATGAATAATTTCTACTGCTGAATTAATTCAAGCTTTTAAAGACCAAATGCTCCTCTGTATGTTTGCTGCTATGAAGGAGATATTGTCCTTGTACCTACAGTATCAAGTCTGCACACAATAAACAGTCTTGACACACATCTCGCTCCTTAGCCAAAGCTCCCATTCTCCCTCCCTCCCTTTTCTCACTCCTTACCTTCTTCCTCCACCCCTCCATCTGCCTTCCTCCCTACCTTCTCCTCCCTCTGTCTCTCTGTTTACTTAGTCTTGTCCACGACTGTGCTTCTTGAAGGCCATGGCTGAAAATAAAATACTCTTCCAGTCATTGTTTTGTCTCAGTTGAATTTATTTATTTATTCTTTGCATCTAATTTAAACAACAAACCACTCAGAGAATGAAGAAGATCACAAGTGATGTGCCTGAGATTTGTTTTACTTCTTGGGGGGGGGGAATCCAATATTTGCAGGAAAATCTCATCAAACTGGACAGATCAGGTTCAGAATAAAAATGTCACAATAATTTGCACACAATCAAATTAATGGGTGAGTAAGAGGCCGGGGCCATGTGCAGAGCACTTGCAGAGAGAAAACATGGTGCTGCTAGGTGCCTGTAGTTTGCTTGTTTGGTGTGAATGGAGATGTGATGAATACAAATACACAGCATCTGGGTCTCACCTTCCCTGCCATAGAACATAAGAGGTAAAGGAATGACTGTCTGACTTCAATACATCATACTCGGAACACTGAAATACATCTATTTGAAGTAAATATGGAGCAGACAGAGAGTTCAGTACAAATGGTAAATCAATTTACATCAGTGGTTACCGACCAGGTGTTTTTCTATTAAGCATTTGTAGTGTTTCTACTTACAAATGGAAAATAAAAAGATTAAAAAGGACATTTTTTTTATTTATATGACCAATGAAGTAGACAAGTAGCAGAAGGCAAAAAAAAAAAAAAAAAATCAGGATCCTCTCAGTAACATGATGTCATCAAGATCAATCCTTACCAAGGTATCTGATGTAGCCGGTTGACACTTTGTCAGATCAATGTTGTAAATGTAGCATTTAACAGTAACACAATAACAGTGATTTTCTTTTACTTACTGACACATAAAGAGTGAGTCATTTATTACATAATATCTTAATCACCATTTTAATAACTTGTGTTTGGAGTTTCATTACTGTTACAGTGTTTGGGCCCCTTGACGATATAATTGCCATTACTGCACCATTGATTTATATGAAGGGGAATGTAAAACATAGGATATACCAGACCAGTTATATAGGTGTAGTAAATGAACATTACTAACAACTTTTTTTTACATGTCTGTTGTAATAGGAGCTTTTCCTTTAATAAATTATTTCTGAACACCTGAGGTATGTTAAATTGGTATTTTTAGTGAAATGTAAAAAAACAAAAACAAAGCAGAAAACCTTGACGTCATGCACGACAAACAGAAAAACTTACATAATATTGAAACATGAAGTTGCAATATATCAAAGTAAAACTAAGCTGAGCAATGCCAGTGATGTAAAAGTAGGGAAAACATACCAAGTATGGATGACTGAAACTGCTAACATCAAGAATATATAATAAATGGCTCAATACACAAATAAATGTAACAATAGATTATACAAAAATATATCAATTTTATTATCAATTTATTAGAAACTTAGAGAGATAATTGAATCAACATGCTGTGTTATTTCCTTCCAGATTTAAAGAGTCAGAGTATTATAAGTTTTGAACAAGAGCTGGACTAATATGTGGTCATGGTTTCCAAAAAAGCAGTGGCATAAGCCTAAATGTATCTTAGAAGCAACAAATTGGAAGCTAACTTCAGTGTCATCCCTCTCTATATACTGAAATGTTGGCAATGGGCTTGGAAATATCATACTGTCCTAGATGAGCAGGTTTTTTTTCAGGCAGCAGCTGACATGACGGCCCAGGGAGGAGATGAAAGGAAAGGTTGCCCTCAGCGAACGTTCTGTCGAATGTCAGCCATTACTACTGGGTTCTAAGCGCTTCTTTTAATACAGAACGCCTCCATCTCCCTTCCGAGAGCACAAGTTGTAGAGCCAGACAGGCCAACCCTGGTCTTATGGGGTCTGTGACCTGCAGCTACTCTATATTGACTGACCAATAAGCAAGAAGCTGCTTCCAAGACACTTATTATTATGAACCTGGTCGCTGTCAAGTTTGGATTAGTGCCCTCTATCAGAGAGAAATTCATTTAGAACACTGACAGCGATGCTGAGACTAAAAAAAGTTGCACTGAAAGATTAAAATGAAAATATTAAAATCCATACAAATTTCCAATACTCATGGTTTAATAACAACGTTTCTGCTATTAGGGCAAGTTTTATTTTTCCATGACAATTTTCAGCATCAATTGGAGCTGACACGGTTCTAACCCCATAGTTTCCATACTTTTCATCTTTTTCAAAATCATGACTGGCAATAGAAACATGGCTAGTACTGTAAGCTAAATTTTATGATGCCACAGATGTTGGAAGAGGAGAGTGAAGGTAAATCAAGATAGACTTGAATGACATTTTTTTAAGAAAACAAGACTTATGCAGAGCATTTGGCATCAATCTTGATTCTTGTTTTCACATCTGATCTGGAACTCCATAAATTTCAGGATCATAATCTTTCTGGACTAAAATAGACAAGTTTTAGACAAAAAACCCCAAACTGGTTTCTATCATAAAAAGCTGGAGTTTTGCAACCTGCAACATTACAATAATTCTGAGACATAATGTAATTTCAAAGAGCACTGCTGTTCAGCAGTGCTCTTGTTTTACTTGTTTCTCATACAATATGTTGAACTAATAAGTAACTTTTTAATGACACATTC
>JAOXYM010000004.1:22390664-22401770 GCA_028567055.1 Leptatherina wallacei | reverse complement strand
TCAGAGGAGTTATGACCGGACAAAACTAGACTTATACCAGGGTTTTCAGTTATACTGATTCCTATTCTAATTCTCATTGTCATTAGATTTAAATTCATCAAACTTCCCCCATCATCCACCATCCCCTTATATTTTCATCAACATGTTCATAATCATCAACTCACCATCTTCACTCTTAGTCCTCCTTTATATATTTTGTTCTTAAACATTATAATTGAAAATCTTCAACATATCTGAGTCATCATCATTACATTTGCAAATGCCTTAATCAGTGCATTTCCTCTTCCTCCATTCCCAGCTCAACTGTTACTTCTGTCTTCTGTTATCTTTCTATGTAGCATCTTATTAGTGTTTTTATTTCCATCATCAGTACCAACACCATCTTTACTTCTTTTGTTACTATATGAAACCATCATTTCCATGTCTGTCATTGCTGTTTATGCTACTTCCACCACCTCCTCCATCATCATAATTATCATCATAATCATAGTCAACATCATTATCACCACTTTTGGGCGAAACAATGTTACAGAATCTAGACATACTCCTCTCCTCTTCCACTCCCCTCCTCTCCTTTGAAATAGGAGATACTGTCAGCAGCAGAGGTCTATTAATGCCCACAGGCCTCTAAGATCTTATTCATAAATCTTCTGTGGGGGCACCAGGTGAATGGGAATTCCCCTTGGGTCAGACATTTGTATAGACTCACACACACAAACATTAACAAACATACAACTGTTTTCAGCATTGATGTATATCCTTGTGTCTTCATGTAGAATAAAATACCAGTTTCATGGAAATGACATTATCTGATATGGTGCTGACAAAATATCACTTTTTTGGGAACTGAATGGGGGGAAAAATCCTTGCATCTCAAAAAGATGTTCTTATATTTCTAAAAAGTCCATTTAAGATTCGATCTTAAGGGAAAGTGCCTCATTATGTTGGTATTACTCCAATGATGTGTGTTTTATAGCTGAAGGTAGAACACCGCGCTGAAGTAGTGGATTGGATTTAGGGCCCAGAAGGTGTGCAATGAACATTTGTGAATATCAGACCAGAGAAACAAAATAAGAAAGAAACAGATAGATAAGGAGGATGAAGGGTGATAAGAAGACTATGAAGGAAATATAATATTGGGATGGAGAGTGTTAAGGCAATACAGAAAGTTAAATGCTGCTTGCGCAAGTCTTACGAAGGCAGTATCAATTCTCACTTAAGGTTGGTTTAAACTAAGAATAAAACAGAGATAGCAAAACCTATATGCAATTATCAACAGTCTAGGATCATTTTTAAATAGAAAATGATTAGTTCAAGAACAAGAACACAGGAGAAATCTATTAATAAGGGACACAAAGGCATACATATGTAGTTGAAGAAAGAGAAGGGAATATAAGCATATTATGTGAGAGCAGTTTCAAGCACTTGTCCATCCAAAAAGTCTTATGATTGTACAGTCAACAGTGGCGTTCAGGAATTGGTTTAATCAGCGATGTGTAGTTGCAATCTTCATTATCGAATTTTAAGATCAGTTCTGTTTTTTGGTAGAACTTTTCAGTACTTTCTCATCAGTTTAGAAAGCATTCAGCACTGTGATTTTGTTAATTTCTATTGTTCTTTTGCAATAAAAATAATTAGGCAAACCATTGAAACTACCCCGTGATAATTTGTGGCTTTAACAAGTAAAACTAATTGGACATGAATGAGTATTTGATGATTTTGGTTAAAAAAAAAGCAACATTTTAAAAAGCCTGGTCAGTATTTTTACCTCTTGCATTTCACAATATACATTATTCCCTTGTATGGTATCTGCATGGTAACTTTGTCTGCATGTGAAGAAGTAATAGTATCTGCTTCTTTAAGTGGGTCCAAGACAAACACTTAAACCACGAGGCATCAGAATCTGTTAACTTTGTTACTAAAAGTTTGTGAACATCTAAAATACACATTCATCAAACAAACTTTTTCCAATACCTCCAAACAAATGGTGAGCTCTGACCAGACTGAAAGTGGAGTGAAGTAAAGCAAAATGAGTTACGGGAACTCCCTCACTCAGTTTGTCTCTGATATTCAAATTAACATACATAATATACATATTACAGATGTGTAGTCCTACAGACTCATACAAAGAGTCATAAAGAGGACAGCTGCTTTGAGAAAATCAAAACCTTTAGACATTTGCATCAAAGGCTTTGAGTTTCAGGCATAAAACCTGGTGTAGCGTCCATTCTGTCAACCCAGAGTGCGCTGTAAGAAACATATTATTTTTACACTAAAGTTACAATAAATAAAAAAAAGATTCATTCGAATTTTAAAAGAAAAGGGGCACAAGATAGTCACATATGGAACTGAAGGGTCTAACATTACATATGTGTGGCCAGGACCAGAGAAAGGTTCAAACACTCACATTCTCATTCCAAATAAATGGGCAAACATTTGACTGTTTTTATATGGTTACCATTATCACACGACAATACTGTAAGCCAAACAAGTTATTCTTTTTTTTCTGTTCCTCTGTATTCTTCTTTCATCTATGATCAGCCACAACAATGTGACATTAATGATTTAATGAGGAGTCAGTATTAGTAGATAATATGATGTACTGAGTACTGAGAGTGAGGACATGGAAGAGTGTGAAGGCCTTCTGATCAGACTCATCTGGGGCAGCTTGTGAATGATGGTTTGGCAGAATGGGTTCATTGACCTGAGCTAAGTCCAGAAGCCCCAGATGATGCTTTAGAAGAGGATGAGTACAAGGAGGAAGTATGGGTGGAAGGAGAGGGAAGAAGCAGATGAGAACAAAAGACAAATAGTTGAATGGCTAATCCAGACTTCTGAAGAGACACGAGTGGTTGAGGCAGTGCCCCACTACTAATGGTAAATCAAAAAGTTCATTTGAATGAATGGTAAGAAACAAATTCACAAGCCACATCGATGAATGCATCATGTATAGATAAATAAAATTCTTGTCATGCAATATGAACACATCTATCTTCCTTTTAGCTGGTTCACACTAGGATTAGAGCTGCACTCTTTAATGAAGAGGAATATGTAGACATAAAACATTTGAATGAAATATGGAAAAGAGGCTGAGGCTGTAATTGATAGAATATTCAATTTTGCAGCAGCACACATCAGTGTTTTTCGTTGGTGTTTTTTCTTCTTTATACTTCTTTGTGTATGAAAATGTGTAAGCCTGTCCTGTGCTGTTCTGCCTCGCCTGTTTTCATTCGTCTTTCCTATTTCATACAACCCAAATAGAAGAGAGGATGGAAGGAGGTGAAAGAGATGGATGCATTCGAATGTTAACTCTGCTGATTGTCTACAACAATTACGCCAACGCAATGAGGAGGACAAATCTTATCGTCATCCAACTGTTTATTCTCTGCCATTGTGAAACAACAGTCTGTGTCTGGTGGCGATAAGTTAGGGAGAAAAACACCATTTGGCTGATTTTTCAGATGAATGCAACAAGAAAAGGAAGGCAGAGAGGACAGTAAGGAAGAGGGATGGCCTTAGGGCAGGACTAAAAGAGTTTCAGCCCTGCAGAACTGTTTTATACATCCCTGGCATTTAGAATTCTTGTAGTCTCTCTGTAGCTACAGGACATTATACGTAATCTGACAGTGAAACAGGAATTTTACCAAGAAAACACATAGGCTTTATGTACAGTACATAATCCGGTAGCTTACTATTATTGTACGTAGGCCGTTAGATTGTTAGAGTATATAAATAAATGTAGAAATTTAGATAGCAATGACCAGTTTGAATCAAAGACCAAATGATGGGAGAGTTATAGAGGGATTATTTGTTTATCAACACAACGGATGCACGTGCAATGTGACTGTGGAAAGAGATGCCCCTTTAAACTGTTTGACCGGTTTTCATCTTTGATTATCTTAGTGAACTTAGCTAGCGATGTTATCAGAGTACTACAACAGTTTATCACCGAGTGATCAAATAAGTTATGCTAAATCAACATTAGTGAATGGGATCAAACTTAATGACCCATACGTGTTAGATGCAGATGAGAGGATAAATGATGAGGAAAAATGGCCCTGACTTTAGTGACATCCATTCTTACCTGATCGAGCCACCAAGTCTCTATTCCCGGTAGAGCCTGAAGTCCTACAAAACACTGTATGCTTACAGCTATGTTAACAGATTCACATGTTTGTATGTGGTGTCCAGTACTGCAGGACTTTGTGATTTGGACACAACAGGATCTATTCATCACTCGTGTAGCCAGAGAAGAAGAAATGCTGTGCACAGTCCTCCCTGTTGCAGAACAGTTCTTCAGACAAAGTATTATGCCTGAGCTCTTAGCACGCAGTATGGGCCTGAAAGAGCAAGCACCTGCAGTTTGATTGCACTGTGAAAGGCCAGCGTTTGAAAAGATCACCACCTTTACAAAGTGCAAAAGATGCAAAAGCTTTTCCAATACAAATGTGCAAAATTAAAAAGGCTTCTGAAGAAGCAATTGAAAAGAGTGCAAGTTTTTTGTTCTTATCGAAACAGTTTGTGCAACCAACAGCACAAGACATGATCGCGCAGTTCTTGCTGCTCTTCCTGCAGCCGACATGCGCAGTAGAGCGGGCAGTGACTATAATCCCTCTATACAGACTATTTTTGTTCAGTACTACATTGTCTGAAAGGCAAGCCATCACCACTTTATCAGCCACAAAGTCCAACAGGATCTTGGTTCTGTTATTCTTCACCACATGAGAAAACTTCCATTTTTGTATTGTTGGTTATTTTTGTTTTCTAAAAATAATAAATAAATAAATAAATAATATATTTTTCTGTCTTTCAGCTTACTTGAAGAAACCTGTCTCTAAATTCTCTCAGTTATTTCCACATTTTGTTGTGTAGAGGATGTGAAATTTTGTCCAATATGTTCATCAGCGTATGCAGCATTCTTCTCTGTACAATAAGCTCCAGCAGCTCCAGATCAGTGCCCAGCCAACCTTTTTATTAGTTTGTTCAGTTTCTTTAAGCCTCTGGCTCAGAATACAT
This sequence comes from Leptatherina wallacei, assembly GCA_028567055.1. Taxonomy (NCBI): domain Eukaryota; kingdom Metazoa; phylum Chordata; class Actinopteri; order Atheriniformes; family Atherinidae; genus Leptatherina; species Leptatherina wallacei. The sequence continues at coordinate 22,396,754 of JAOXYM010000004.1, read as the reverse complement.
TTTTTATATTTTAAAGAAAATAAATCCAACACCTTTTTTTTGTCTGGAAGTAAAATTGGAAGTATAGCAGAGGGAGATTGTTGAAATTTCCAGAGATTACCATAAATCCATTAGGTTGGTGTGTTTGTAGTCTAGGAATGTCTGAGCTAATGACTTATAGGCTGCATCTGAAGCAGTGTCAGTTATATCATAAAACACAACCATATCTAAACTCGGAGTAGATAATGTGGACAAAAACTCACAGATAGTAGTTCAATGTCCCGTGTACAGATCATCTCCTACAGTGGCGTTTCCAGGAAGACACCATCTGTAGATAAAAAAGAACTGCCGGACTTCCTCCTTTTAACTTTTTGTTCACTTTGTTGCCTTGATCTGCTAATGAAGTCTTAAAACAATGTATCAATCCACAGCATGTTCCTGCCACCATGTCTCGGTATAAACATAATACTGCATTTTCTGTATTCCTTCTGTGTCCTTGTTATCACAGTAAGCTTGTCCAAATCAGTCCTGGAGGGCCTGCTTCAAATTAAATAAGTCTAAATCAACAGTGTAAGGCAGGCAGGTATAAACAGGGAAACATCAAAAACCTGCTGGACAGTAACTGTGTTTCAGACCAGCCTTTTTTAGCCATTCATTGGACTTCTTGATATTAACCACTTCTTCAATTTGCCTGTGGTTCTAGTGTTTTGTTTTTACTAAAATGAGTGATCTCTATGGCAGACTTGATGGTAAATCAGTTAGCATTGGATTGGCCTCTAGGGCTGTCTTCCACAGTCTCATTGTGTTTTTGATAAAGGCTCTCGGTGTTCTGTTGATGTTGAGCTTCAAACATTCCGATATCTATGTTGCATAGAGGCACAGGCTTTCTTGTAGTCAGTTCATGTATTGAGTCATGAATTATTAATACTACTTATTTTATCCAATATGATGTTTGACAGAATCTTTAGAGGAAGGATATTGGTTAGTATTTGGATGGAATGTCCCTCTTCTGGGAATTCTTCTTTATCAGGATTGTAGGGTAGGTCCTGTCTATTAGCAGCAGAAGTGCAGTTAGTTTCTTCAGGCAGTACACGTGTGCCGTGTCAGGGTCTGGTGGAGTCTAACTCTTCTTATGTACTTGATACTTCCTTTTTGGATGTTTTGCCACCATGATGGTCACTGGCTCTTGCTGTGGGTGCTGCTTGTCAGCTCTTAAATCCATCAGTCATGGAGCAGAGGCATTATGTGATTTTCCTTTCATTATCTGTCAAATCTCTCCCAGTACTGTTCAGTCACATCACGGGATGGATCTATTCTCAGCTTGTTACCCTGCCAATGAGAGAACAGATCAGGTGGTTTAGTAGAGTTCACCTTATTTGTTCTCCTGGCTTCTGCCCTCAAAGTGCACCTTTTCAAGCAGTTAGCCAAAGCTATTAGTCTTTTAGTCTGTAGTGCCTCAATTAATGACAGTTTTATTGTATTTCTCGGAAATGTTATTATTGGAATGTTGAAATGGGGCTCTTACTCAGATGGTGGGGGTGAGGTTGTATCCCCCTTGTGCATTCCTTTGGCTCCCCTCTTGCTGTTGCATCTTTTTGTGACTTAATGTCTAGTAGTCTTTTCTGAAATGAGGCATGGCTGTGTGTCTTTTAGTGAGAAATGGCTTTAGTTTGTTCACTCTACATTAAAAGGTACAGTTGGTGATGCTCTGCACTAATGACTGTCTTCCTTTTAAAGTTATCTAGTTCCCAAACTCTGCTCTGAACCTCTCTGAGCTACCACTGATATGCAGAATTTCTGTCTGGCCAAAGCTGTGCATCCACAATTAATCAGTTTAGCTGTGATGACGGATGAAGTCTGCCAGATGAAGTCCGTTAGTGGTTCCAAACTTTTTCCATTACAGAATGATGGAGGCTACACTTGTTTTAGACACTTTTATGAACTTCTTTCTTTTTTTCAGTGCTTTGACATTTATGCCTTCTATTATCTGAAAGAGAAGCCTTTGTGAAGCCACAGCCAGAGTGTATCAACAGTTAATCTGTTCACACCCCCAAAAAGAGGGAATTAAATGGCCACAAAGACAAAAGCAGGAAAAAGACAATCTCAAAATTGTCTTCCAGAATTTGACATGCCAGAGGAATTTCACAAACACCATTAGCAATCAGTTTGAATCACCGTCAAAGATGATTGCATTGCCCTTTTCCTTTATATCTGTATGCATCTGCCTTTATTCTTGTGTTCAATTCAGCAAAGCAGTACCATGGATGGTTAAAAATGTAGAGGGTAACATTTAGGGCACCTTTAGTGTTACTGTTTGGAAGTGTACTTTTCCACACCAGAGATCATCAAAAATTCAAGCTGAAGTGGTACATTAGTGGGCGCCACAGAGTAAAGCCAGTGTTTATCAGATGTCTCAGACTCGGGCACAGCAATCTAGTCTGGAGTGGCTCTCACTGTCACAGTGTAGGAAATGCATTGCTCTAACCTAGCCTTGCTAGCAATTTAAAATCTGTTCTAGGGCCCTGTGAGAGGTGCTCCACCTTTGCTCTTTTGTCATGTCTCTTTCACATCTCTTTTATCTCAATGGCCTGAGCCAGATACACACAATATACCCTCCATCTCCTTGGTCCAGTTTGCTTGAATAGATGGTGATGAGCTGATGTTGTAGGATTTTGAGGTCTTAAGGGGTCTTGGGATCAAATTTTCAAATGCATTCTTATTTGTATGATGTAATATCCTGTATTTCTGTTAAATCTCCATAGCATCTTTGAGATGTACACAAAATGTCCTTTGGTATCAGATTCTGACACAGCAGTTACAATAGTATTTGGTCCCAAAGATATTTCACTGCTAAAAAAAACCCTCCCAATATCTTTGTTTACTCACTGATATCTTGCATATTAGCTTAAACTCGCTTCAACTTGTCTTACTCAGGTACTGGCCTGCTGACAGATCTGAACAGACACAGCAATGGGTAATTATATATTGAGTAGCTAAAGAACATGAGGCATACTTTATTTATCTGATCTTAGTCTGGCTAAGTGGGTGTTTTACAGAGAAAACCCATTTCACAAGAGTCAATGGTGAGTGAAACATGGCTGGCCTTTACTTGAACCGTCTGATTTCCATTTTGACTGGTGCAATGTTTTTAATTGGGAGATTCCAATCTGAATTTCATGTTTGTAGTTGGTAAAAGATGAAAGCTGACCACTTTCAGACTACTTTATTTCATATCATTAGATACCCCTCTCTAATTTATTGGGGCAACCAGGTTCCTTCAGTGTTTGTATGGTAATTACTGCACAATACTTATATCAATTTACACATTTTACATCCACGTAACCAGAGGAATGTCAAGAATGACAACTAAAAGCTCAACAAAATCAATTTTAGGAATACAGAAGACGATTCAAACCACAAGCACTTAATCAGAAAAATTTCAAAAACAAGCAAACAGGGCTTAATGGGTTTACAATCACATCATTTACAGCAGTTTGGTCAAAAGTGTTCCTATCCCTGCTAACAGTCAGTCATGACAAATTAAACATTTTGTGTATGCTTCCCACTCAAGCACTTATCTATTTAAGTATGTACATTTGATTTTATTCCCACTTTTATCTTTTTAAATTCTGCTTAACTTTTACAGAGCTAATACAAATTTAGAAGAAAGAGCCTGCTGTTCAACTTCAAATGAAGATAACTCAGGGGCTATTTGCTTTACTTCTCCTCAATATCATTTAGATGGATACTTCTAAACCCACAGGGATGACTTGGGCAGACTGCAGCTAGATATACATTACACGCTCCAAAAATTAAAAGGTTTCAATTAGTAACCAGTGTGTTCACAATTGATGCTATGTGTGTGTACATAGACCTCTTGAATTTGCCATAAGATGTAAAATGAGAAGACTTATGGGATGTGGGATAAAAGAGAAAACCTTCTCATACATCTCAGTTTTATTTGGTAGCAGCTGTTGAATATTACATGGTGCAATGTAATTTCAATTTACTCTTTGCTTATCACCATTTGGTTATTTACTTATTCAGCAGCCATAATCCAACTTCTCAATAAGGATAGTTAAACTTTTATTTCAAGTAATCCAAAACCATGTAAACTGAAATGGAACATTTTCAAGCAAACCACTCAACTTGAAGTGATGTATTCAATCCAAATTATTTAGGGTGTTGATAGTTTGTATTAGTTTTAATATCCTATGTTTAAATAAGGGGAGTTGTGTGCATTTCCATGACAGACTGTAGCCTTGGAGATCCTACAGTATGTTCTATTGAAGGGTGGGTCATGCATCAAGTCTAATTTCGAGAATGGGCTTTACAGCAAGCTCATACAGTGACAGTGTGTGGAAACACCACCCATTTGGGGACAACTGGTGATCATGTGGTTAAAAAACATTTATACCAGATTAATAGATCAAGAGGTATGGCTACTGCTTGAGGAAAGCTTGGGTTGGAAATGTCACAGTCTAGATTTAAATGTATTATTTCAATAAAATTACTTTATATTCTTTTAATCGTTTTTGGTGAAACACATGAAACAATTACAACCAGTTTGACTTTTCCTTTTACATGACACCGTGTTCCCGTAGCCCAGTTGTTCATTTTGAAGAAGTTAATGTTTAGCTCAGATGAAATTTGGTCTAACATCCCTAAATTTGGAAATCACTGTTACCTTTATGTGTGCAAATTTATTAAATGATACTAAATTAGCATAGAACTATACTTACTGAATAACTTTCTTAAAGTTGAAACACTTGTACACAGAAATTTTGCCGTCAACGAGCAATGATTTGGAAGCACTGTCAGCAGGAGATTACGCAGGCTCATAGATGTAAAGTGTTATACTGACTGGTCACGTTATGGGAGCAAATCGTATTTCTCCCAAAACTGCTCCAAGTTTCTCAATTTTCATATCCTGTATAGGAATAAATTTCATCTTATTGTCCATGAATTTAATCCCGATCCAGGGTTGATCTATCTAGTGACAGGAATATGTTAGTGGTTATCTTAACTGTTATAAGTGCTTGATGTTGGGAGTTCATGCCCTGCATTTAGAAACTGCATTGAATCTTTCAGACGGGAACATTGGGATGAGAGATATCCAAAGAAACCCAGAAAAGTGAAAAAAAAAACAGCTGACAAATAGCAAAGGCTGAAACAATGAAAAGCTATTGAAAAATAACAAGTTCAGGAAAAGAAAAGAGAAGCAAAAAAAGAAAGAAAGAAAAGAAAGCAATTCAGAAATTCTTGAAAATAAGCAATTAACAAAAGTAGTAATAATAATAATAAAAAAAAAACATATATATATATATATATTTATTTATTTTTTTCTTAATTTATTTCTTTTATTAAAAAGATACTATGATGTAACCTGTGCTGCATTATTAATACTAGAAAACACAGTTAGGATGTTTAGGCTAGACTAGGAAGATAGATTCAGCTCTAGGAGTGGAGAAATAAGAAACTGAACACCACAAGGTTAAGCGGTACCTTCATTTATATAAGACAAACAACATGTATTTCAATTAGCTCATTTGACAAAATGGCCATTCACAATAACATAATAAAATATGCACAATATATACCCCAATAGTGTAGTGCACACTTGTACACACACACACACACACACACACACACACACACACACACACACACACACACCAGTTCAAAGTTCAAATATCCTCTCAATTGAGAGGTCGCAATCCATATTCACAATCAGTAAGTGTCCAGAGGGGTCCATTTGTGTTGGAAGGGAAAATGCAAGTGCAAATGTGTGAGTCTTTTGGGTTGTGAGGATTGGGTTGCGAAAAAAATATAAATAGAAAGCCGGCTGCACAAAAGAAGCCTCCTACCAGCCCAAACAGAGCAGAAGAGGTTCAGTCGATTCCAGGCCCAAGTTCGGTTCGGTTCCAGGCCTAAGTTCAGTTCAGTTCAGTTCAGTTCAGTTCAGTTCAGTTCGGTTTCAGGCCCAAGTTCATCGGGTTTTTAGCTTGCCATCAAAAACCTGGCCTGTATAAAGAACAAGGCAAGGCAAGGCAAGTTTATTTGTATAGCACATTTCATGTACAGGACAATTCAAGGTGCTTTACATACAAA
>JAOXYM010000004.1:22359092-22374345 GCA_028567055.1 Leptatherina wallacei | reverse complement strand
ATATTTCTAAACACTTTATTTTTTTTTTTTTTGGCCTGAGGGCAAAATATCCAGAGATGCAATCTCAGCTACCGGGACACAAAAAAGGACAACAAGGTCAGTGCATAGACAGAAGTGCATTTTTTACAGCCACTTTCCACAAACCTTGAGTTTAAAATGCTGGTTCAATTATTAATGACAGTGCATGGGAAGAATATGTGTGATTGTGAAGCTGATACATTTATGATGAGGAAAACTGAAACTCCTGTTCTCTAAGGCTAAATATTCTCACCATCTCGTCTCAATCTCTTCTATCCATATCTGTCAGCACACCTTCTCCCTTCTATTTACTTATGGGTTGCTTTAATCTATCTGCAGATCAACTTGCATATGTGCAAATGGATACCTGATCAATTAATGGGAACAAGTACGTGAGAAAGCAATTGATAGAAAATTATTGTAACTTTTACTCTTACACAGGTATTTGTACAGTCATTGTTTGCTTCTCGGCTTCTTTGTGTGTAAGTGTTTCCAAGTGGGGGTGTGACTGGCTGTGACCTTACGTCTTCATCTGTTTGTGTATAAATGCAACTACGTGGCTGTCCTATCCACTTCAATTTGTATTTGAATCCTTGCCAAGTCATATATATAAATGAACCATAGATACAGCAGGTACTCTGACTGAGATTGCATTGAACAGCAGAAGCTTGCCTCTACGTGTGTGTTCATGTGTGTTTGTGTCAATGCATGTACACTGCAGGAAGAGTTTTAATGGGACCAGTAATGCTTCATGCTTAAAGTGTGTGCTTGCATGTGCATGAGACAGGGAGTGCTGGATGAGGATGCTTAAGTTAAGTTCTGTATATTTTGTAAACGCATGAAGTGAAAGCACACAATCATACTCCACCAGCACACACATGTACATACCTGCAGAAAATTAATATCCAAGTACTGACATGTTTTCTCAGGACTGCAAGATGGCAGATTTGTTGCTTCTGAATTCATATTCAGCAGGAGCGTATGCTGAGCAGTGTGCAGCTCGCTGAATATTCAGTGCTTAACACTTTATAACTGGCCTGCTAACTCATGTGTACCTGCCAAAGACGTACACATGAAAACCATCTGGGTGGAGTGATGCTCTAGGCTCTGCTGAACTTGCACTTGGCACTTGAAAGGAAAGTATGTTCCTTTAAAGGATTCAGCTTAAAAGCTTCATTTTGAGCACTCTTTTTATTTTTCTATTTCTTAGTTTTTCTGGACTGGTTCATATTTTGTGGCATGTCAACAGGGCTATTGCCATATTATTTTCTATATTGATCGATGTTGATCACAACATAGTGTTGGTTAATACTCAGTTTCAAAAGTAAACAAATAATGATCACTAGTAATTTTGCTATGAAATATGAAGCTGCTGTTGTAATCTCTTTGACTTTCATATGACGTGGATGCAACAAATGATAAGCTTATGTGTTTCTGTTGGACCATGTGAGAAGTGATGCACCAGGTTGCATCAGCCCACGTTTTCATGCTCTCTGCATGGACACTGGGATGATGCCTTTTTAGGTGATTAAACAAATGAGTGGTTTCCCATCATGACATTCAATCTATGACCAAATTTGTGCTTTTTTTCTAAACTGTTCGACATGTTTTACTTAATCTTAACCTTTATATATTACCAATGTGGTGTTTTTTTTTTGTTTTTGTTCTTTTTTGCCATCTACTATAGAGTTTAAGAAGATAGCACAGGTTAAGTTTCAGGCTCATCCCTGCTGTCGTGGCTGTCCTCAACTACACTGATTCCTTCCTATGTTTATGCTTAGTTGTTTTCCTCTGTCTGCTGGCACTTGCAGGTCATTGCATTTTGTTTTTTCTTTGTTCTTTGTGTTTTTCTTGCCACCAATCATCTGGGGGTGCACTCCCACTATAGGTAGCAGACTGAAGTGTGGTGAGGGATACACAACTGGCTCTGTAGATGGATAAACTGAAAAGGGCTCATGCTTATCACCAAAACTGATGTAAATTTATTCACAATCTAATTAAGAGATCATTTTTCACACAGCCTTCTGTCTTATTCACTATGTCACAACTAAGGGAATGAGTTTTATAGCAACTTCTCATAAAAAACTTTGTGGAAATGATATCTATTGTAGCATCTACAGCTGCACATCTGGAATCTTTCATCATCTGGTTTTAAATAAGTCCACTCATGTCAATAATAAGACACTTTCATTTAAAACATGGGATTGATATTATTATATCTTTGATAAATATTGAGCCATACTGCTTAAAATGGTGTGGTAATTACAGCCTTGCTTGCTGCTCTCCCACATTAACAAGTTAAGTGTTTGGCAAGTATTTATCAGCAAATACTTCAGTAAAGGAGTGTTCTGGGACACATAGGGTGAAAGTGTTTAGTGAATTAAAAGGTTTTCAGTTCTCTAGCATCAATGGAGTTTTACTATGACTTCTGCCAAATTCCGTCTTACATTTTGCAATCGATGCAGCGCATGAATCTGTTTAAAGTTTGTCCACATTTTTGCTGACATTGGCACAAACGGCCTTTCAAGGAAAACAATTTTATTCCTCTATCATGACATTTGATTTGACTTCCTTAAAAAGGACTGAGTTAATACAATTTATCCAGGAATTATTTTATGTTGAAAGTACATTTGAAAACTCAGCTTTGCCAAGATCTGTTAAAATTTGGGATCCAGTAAAAAGCAACCGCTTTAAAGAGCAGCTGGAGAAGTTAGTGCAGAGAAGAAAAAGAAGTAAACTGAAAGTTAAAGAAAGAATGATTCATTACATGTGAGTTAGAGGAATTAATGATGACTGACTCATCAAATCATAAAGAACGCAGTGATGAGTGAGAGGCTTTGAGTTTGTAATTAAACACAGATATGCATGGCTCATTGGTTCAAGGCTTTTGCAATAACAGGCACAATAAACAAACAAAAAACAACCCCCCCCCCCCCCCACCCCCTTTATTTTAAAAATAAAGCAAGCTTTCCTTGATGTGGGCATCCAAACCCTTCTTTGCTCTGAGTCCAGCATTGGAGGAATTGTATTCAAGTTCCTGGCTCTTCAGCTGCTTCATGCTCGACCAGTTCACCAGTTACTCATTTAGTTTGGTCTTCAGAGAGTTATTGATTGGCAGGGAAACCTGAGGCCTTTATAGGGATTTCCATGAGTTGAAATCTTCAATGTGAGGCAATAAAAGCTGCACAGGACTGGAATAATTATCATTCTCACCCTCAAGGAGTCAATTGATAAATCACTTGCTACATAAAATATGTCTGAGCTACATCATTGATAAAAGGCTCTGCTTTGTATTGAAGGAGCAGGATTTTATCTGGGAGGTGCCCAACCTTCACTCCATTTAACTTTAGGTAGCACTATCCCTCACTCTTATTCATCTACAGCTTTCTTCGTGTTCATTTGAATCCTCTTTCTTTCTTGCAGGACCACATAAACTACCATCTGACATTAACGCTGTTTTCACTATGACAACACCTAAGCCAAAACACGACAGCAACACCCAACACACAGAGCTGTCACAGTCTTATCTCAGGTGCATAATTGATCGAGGCAAAGTCAGGGCCACAGACAGACACTGGTAATGACACCAAAACAAGCACACACGCAGAATACAGAGAAGATTTTTTACCTCCTTGTCAGTGTGTGTGGATGCTTCCTGACATTCTGCATTAAGCATCAGCTCGGGTCCTGGACCCACAGAGATGTGTGAGTTGCACTGATTAGTTGGTCCTGCACAGGTCGGTGAAAGCAGCCCAGCCATTGCCTGGTTTGTATGCTGTGAATGTTTTGTGTGTGTGTGTGTGTGTGTGATGGGCAGGTAGAATATTAGCCTGCAAGGAGCTAGGGTCTTGTTAGCAGACATCTGGCAGGCAGGTAGATGTAGAGTGACAGAAAGGTTCACAGGATTTTCACGGATACAATGACAGAAAACACACAGGAAGACACACTCTCAGAAACACACAAGGCATTTATACCATCTTGCTCTTCGTACTTCAATTCAGAACCAAAAAGCAGTCAGGCAGACAAACTCAAAACACCGGTACCAGTGATTCACATGCGTTCCCTCATTTTGGGATGTAAAACACATCTTCTCATTAAACATTTCCTTCTACAATATTACAATAAGTCAATCTTTGTTCAAAGTGTCTCCTTTGGAATTTCACGTAATTAGGAGCTCTGCTTTGGTGGGCCACTTTGACACTCATTTACCCGTGTCTTTCCTGAGACAGGTCAGATGTCACGTTCATAGGTTGCTCATTGTCCAGACCTGACAGAGGACTCATAAGCTCATTTCATGTTTAACATTAACTTGTGATTGAGTCTCAAAGATCTCATTACCACTGTTAAACAGCAGGTTCCACTAAAGAAAACATATGAAGATGGCCAGAATAATCTAAGTGAAGGTCTGAACCCAAATCTGGGAAACATTCATACCATGCAAAAGAAATGTGGTTCCTTTTGTAGAGGAACTGAACCTCCTTTGAAATAAGGAAAGTAGACAATGTCATAACACGCAAGCGACTGTGTTGTACAAACTAGATTTATGTTGATAGAGTTTTTTTATTTATTTCTTGTGTTCTTTTCTCCAAATTTCTGTTCTGTTCCATGCTTGATTGATGATCCAAATGCATAACACAAGAAAGATAGAAAAACAAACAAAAAAAAACAAAAACAGAACAGTCTTTTAATAAACTCACAAAATAAACAGAAAGTGCTGGACAAGCAGGGAATCCAAAAAACTAAGTCCGAACAAAAAACAGGACAGAAGGGGCAACAGGGAAAGAGCTGGATAACAGCAAAGTATCCACAGGAACGTGGAAAGAGGGGAGTGCTGTAATCATGAGGAAGGAATCCTACAAATGAAAATGGAAATAAGCCCTGGAGAAACTAAGACAAATGCAATAATGAAAGGTGATGATAATGTGACAAATACTTTGAGGAAGGAAGATTATAAAACATGAGAAAATACAGACCAATCTAACAAGACAGGCCTGTACAACATGGATGGATTTTCTCTTATCGAGGAAGCTTCAGGGTTAACCCTGGGTTTTCCATCCTACGATGTGGTTCACTTCTTACTTAGATAAATCACCATGGTAACTTAAGCTCAATGGCTAACCTGCTCCCGAGCAAGTTATGTTCTGGATAAGAGATCAACAAGTATAAAAGCAGCACCTCCTGACCAATCAGTTTTCCTGGAAAATGGCCGCCCATACTTAGAACATCCTGTCGAAGTTGGTGCGCATAGGTGAGAAAGAGTTTTTAGGGATAGATGCAATCCTTTTGATTTCCCCAATGACATCCTATATGAAAGGTACAGATTTTCATCGGATTAAATGCGCTACAATTGTCATCTAATGGGGTTAATAATAATGGTCACACATGGCAGAACTGCAGAACCAGGAATTTATGGGATGCACAGCTACTTGTGCCATCACAGTGGAAATTAATATTCCAATTTAATGAAAATATAAACAAAAGGAAGGGCACCGAGCAAGCGCCCAGCCCAAAATATCTGTGCTGTGATGGTGAAATTGAGTGATCAAAGTGCTGTCAATTCATATTGTCCGATGAATTAATATTGTTTAATCTCGCAAATTTACACGTTGACAGAGTTGGCAATTTCCTGCCAGCGTTCCTTCATGGCTGTTGCTGTGGAAACAGTGTTTCTTTTGGCCTGGATGATGTGTTTGAATTCTTCATATTTTTGAAGAATCATTGTTAGCTCCTCCATGGTGCAGTAGGCTGCTCTGCGGGGTTTCTCCATGTTTGTGATTGGTAAGATGCTGCAAACACCACCCCTGTGAGCGCGCACCGATCAAGATGGGAAACCCTGAGTTAATAACCAGAATGTCTGGGCCAGTCAGCCCAGGTAACGGACAGATATCCCAGGTGTTAATCCCGCTTTGTAGTCCAGGCTTCTGATCTAACAAAAGATAACTGTGGAACAGAAGGAAACCAGAATTAAAAACAAAAAAGTACTAAAAAAGACTAAAATATACCTCATTGGGATTTAGAGGACTAGATTAATATTACTGCAACTTAAAGAAAGAAGGGACATTAGGCCTTTCGACCATGGCATACATAACATTTGTCACAGGGTGGATCAGCATGAAACAACACAAACCATTTTTTTTCTTTTCTATTTTTTTCAAAATTATAGACCTCTGTGATGCATCTGCAGGGTGAATCATCCACTTTTAGGAGTTCTTAGAAAAAAACCTCCTCAGCTTTTATAATGTCAGGATGTATCTGAGGATTTATTGGAGACCACATCAAGCAAAAACAAAAGGCAATGTATAACATTATAATAATAAGTGCAACTCCAGATAATGGATAATGTAAATAACAGTTGATACTGCTTCAAATAAATTTGAGACCTTGATTGTAGTTTTAGTTGCATCTGCTGCAAAGATTAAAATACAATGTTTACCAAAATATGAAAACTGAATGCCCCGGCCCTTGAGATTTTTCATTCTCACTGCACCAGAAGTTGGCAATTGAAGAGGGACCCTTAATGTCAGTGATGTAAAAAGCTTTTCTTTGTCCACTCCTTTGCAGTACAATTGGGTCTGTACTGGTTATCTATAAGCATGACAGATCTATTTTGGGATGAGATTTTCTCTTTAGCTATTTCTAATTTGACTTGGGCTGGATTCTAAGCCAATAGGATACTGAAATATGTCTGTTTGGGGCAAGAGGAATAACAGCTGGGTCACCACTACGTTTGATATGGTTCCAATACAAGGAAGGCATTAACGAGGAAGTAAATGGGATTTAGTCTTTGCGACCCTGAAAAATGTAGAACCTCAATCCATGGTCTAATCATGAAAAAATGTTTGGCAATGAAGGAGTATCAGTGTTTGTGTTGTGAGATTGTGAACTGCAGTGTTGACTTTATGCCTTTTAAAGGAATTCAACAACAGAACTGTGTATTCACACATTACTTGGCTCGTGACACCACACCATCTGTGCCCATTAGAAGCTGTGACATTCCTCCCGGAGGCCTCACAGGAACTGTGATGGCTGTCGAGGGTGGGGATGGGATGACCCAGCCAAGTAATGCCCGAGTGTAAAGTCTTCCCCTGGGGTTCAGTCTGACTGCCAGTCCCCCGTCTGGTTCTGGATCTTCTTCAGTAGGAGGAAAAACAAGGACGCATTCTGTAGATTGCAAAGTGGGAAAGTGCCACAGTTTTTAAGAAAGTAAGTCCAGATTCCAAACACACAATTTGTCTGATTCACTGCTTTGCTTGTTGCTAATTCCCTTTGGATATCCTGCAGCAGTGATGTGGATGGTTCAGAGTCACATCTGTTTCTGTCTTGGTCAAAAGCTTCTTCCAATTTCACAGCTGCTCGTAAAATATTAATGTGGGTGACCACAGAAAAAGAGCTAACTCCTAACCTAGGCAGTGTTTGACTCATGCTTGTACCACAAAGCTTCACCAAGCATAAAGACCCTGATCTCTGTTGTTGCTGTATGCTGCAGTCTGGGTCAACAGGTACATTCGGTGCTACATTTAACAGGCGTTCAGGTCTTGTAGCTTAGATTGTGATGCTTGTATGCAGCTGAGGTTCTCTGAAGTAATTAAGTTATTGTGTCAGCACATAGTCTCAGAAGGCCTGGAAGAGGCAGTATTTGTAAATGATAGTGATGGTAGATTTAGCAAGAGTTGTTTTTTTTCTCTTACAACTGAATCGCAGAAAGGAGTGGACTAATTGCTCGAAAACAATGCCTCAAACGTGAAGTCAAAAACCAAAGAAGATCCACAAGCACTTTCTTCTGATCAAAGCTAGATGAACAAGTAAACAATAAAAAAAAAAGCCTAAATTCCTCCATTTGCAACCAAATCCTGGTCCCCTGCCTACGCAGGGTACTCTGTCCAGTTTAAACATTGTTATTTTTTCAGATTCATCTTTTGCTATGAAACACACCTAGTTTGTTTTTACTGCTTTAGAGTGCTGATTGGCATCAGAAACTGTTAGTGAATACTGTTATGATAATCATTAATATAGACTGCAGCGAATAACAAAACTTAATGTATTCTCTAATACATTCTTGCTGTGATTGTCAAAAGAGTAACTTCAGGGTTCAAGGTGGAACAATTAGAGCAAAAATGTATACATTCACAAATGAAACAATGTTAAGACACTAATTAACTGCAAACATTGATTAAATATTGATAACAAAGATTTCCTTATCAATATTTTGCTCTCACTCTTAGCTCTAACTGTTAGCTCATCCCTTGGCACCCTTTGCACAATTAGAGGAGATTAGTTAAAGGTCTTTTGTGACAGTTAAATAACTGTGTAGCATAAGTAACAATAGCACTTGAGAGGTACAAATTACTTCATATTATCCATCGTCTGTATCGTCTGCAGGGTTTGAAGGGGACAATTATTGCTTTACAGTGCATCTGTGCACTGTAGTTGGGTTGCAGGGTTGATAAGATGATAATATTTCACATGGAGACAAGAGAACACTTTAATGACTCTCTTCAAACTGTAGCCCTGTCAAAATCATGGATATGGTTTTCATTTTGATTTGCCATATAGTGAGCAAAGTGTTTTCTTGCTTCATGTTGTCATACAGTATCCCCATTTTTTATTTACAGGTGTAGCACTTTGGCAGCAAAAAGCATTTCCTCTGTGCTTTCATTTGGCTTCAATAGCATATTCTGTACCACAACCACTAAGTATGGATCAATTCTTTCTATTAAGAAGGCCAGAAACTCATTTTGTTCAGAGAAATGGTAAAACAATAACACTTCATCATTCATCTTGGAAAGTATGAGGAGACATAAGCAGGAGCAGAAATTTATAATTTGACTATACGCAGTTAGAAGTCACAACAGCATAAACAGCTTGTAGTATACAGTAAACAATACCAAGATGAACAGCTTAAAAGATAATTGAAATTAAAGTCCACTCTGAAGGGGTGTCAGCTTCACATTATGGCAGGGGTATCCGTCTCTTGTAGGCCTCAATCCTGCAGGTTTTAAATGTCTCCTTGATCCAACACATGATTCAAATTAAATGGCTCTCCTCAAAAGCTTGTTGTCAAGGTTCTGCCCAAGCATGTTGATCCATCAATCCGATTCAGAGGCCTGTACTACGAAGCTGGATTTTCTCTTATCTGGGTAACTTCGAGGTTAACCCGGGGTTTTCTGCACTATGAAGCTGTCAACCTTGGTGTGCTGATCAGAAGAGGAGCGGTTTGGAGAGAAAAAAGTTTTTAGAGATAGATGCAATATTTTAATGAGGAAATAAACCCTCACTGACCACTTTGAAGTATGTTTTTGTCCTTGTTCTTGACTTGTTCTAAATCCATTTAGATCCACTAGGGTTGCATCTGAATTAAAGAGGTTAATAATAATGCTCACACATGGCAGAACTGCAGAACCATGATTTATGGAATGCACAACTAATCATGTTATCACAGAATTAATATTCCAACACAAAAGCGCTCACACGGAGCGCTGAACCGCAAAAGAAGTCAGGAAACTAGAAGCAGTTGGAGAGCGTAGACCTCCCCATGTTATTTTATTTATTGCCAGTGACTGTGGGCATTATTTTTAATCTGACAGCACTAATGGCAAAATTATCCATATCTACCCAGAATATTTTTTTAAAATCCCTGGATCCAGATGAGTATCTGGATCACTCCCAAAATCTAACCACTTATTCTTTCTTTTTCAGTTTCTGAAATGTCCTTAAAATTTAATCAAAATCTGGCCTTAACTTTATTTATGTTGCTAATAGTCAGGCAAACAAAATATAAAGCAAAGTGAGGAAGCGCTCTGTCCGAAACGTTTGGGCTGTTATAAAGTGATCAGAGTGCTGTTTGTTTTTGTCCGATGAATTTAAAATGAGCCCTAATCTGACAAATTTGCGCATTAACAGAGTCCGAAATTTTTTGCTAGCACTCCTTGCTGGTTGTTGCTGCGGCAACAGTGTTGTTTTTGGCCTGGATAATGTGTTGAAGTTATTAATGTTTCTGAAGAATAATTCGTCTGCACCTCAAGTACACTGCTCTGCAGCCTGCAGGGATCCCCCTTGTTGATTCGTCAGACACTGCAGACTCCGCCCCGCACTGATCGAGACAAAAAAACCCTGCGTTGAATTACCGAGTTGATAACCAGCTTTGTAGTACAACTTATCTGGATCCTGAAGGTCTGGGCAAGTCAACCCAGATAATGGAGAGATATCCAGGATATGTTAATCACGCTTCGTAGTACTGGCCTCAGGTGTGCTGCAGCAGGACACATCCAAAGCCTGCAGAAAAAAGTTTGGACACCCCTGGGGTATGGTTCTAGATAGCCATTATAGCAGGCTCTAGCAAATTATACATATTTTCATTAAGTTTCAGCTCCTTGCGTGATTGGGAGTTTGTGTTAGGTATACTCATAGCAGCAGATGTAAACAAACACGAGTTGGTTGGTTGATCTCTGCCCTTGACTGAGCTGCAGAGGGAATACCATTTTGGTATTTTGAGTTTTCGACAACTAACCCATTTTCACTGCTCCATAGTCCATCAACACCCTCACAGGTGTTTTGCGTTGATATAAACTAAATTTAAGTCCGGTTAAAATTTCTTGAGGCTAAATTGAAAATGTGCTAATGTCATCGCAGCCCCCTAATAAGAAGAATATAGGTGTTAGCTGCTCTCACAGCTGAAATGAAATAGCTGTGGAGGTAATAAAATGTCAAATGTGGGTTGCTTTTACAGATACAGCTCCGCGGCTGGGAAACCGCATTATAGAACTTTCACATCCGGGACGAAGCCCCCTGAGTTTCGCTTTGCGCATGCGTTACGTTCTAGCAAGCGGATGTAAACAAACCGGTCGTTTTGAACGCACACCGGTGGATTCAGCAAAGAAACATTAGAAGACATTATCGGAGGAAGAGAGGAAACTATGGAGAGCAAAAGAAGAGCAAGAGAAAGACAAGAGTCGAGAAAAGACTGTTTTTCACTGTCTGGAGAGAGATAACACTATAGATAGTATGCAAGATGGATGCCGAATTAGCCGTCGATAGGTGGCGCATCACTGAGAAAATAGTATAAGTTGTATAGTGGGTCTTTAACAGACACCCCTCTGTACCATGTTCTGAATGTTTTGGGGCTGTAGCCTTTGGGTAGTGTGTGTTAACAACAGCCAAAGACAGTACAATCAGGCAAAGCAGCACATTTCCACAAGCTTGTGGGGAGGTGCGAACATCTTTATTTGTGCTTAAGAACATAACTATTGTAAAAGAATTGACATATTATTTTCTCCTTTTTTCATTTATTTTTAAAAAATTTTTGCTTTGTTCAATGTAGGGCTGTCTCTGATGCGTCGATGAGTCTACGTAATCAATTATATAAATGCGTCGATTTATATAACACGCATCGACGCGTCGGAAAAAAAGACAAGTTGAACGCTCTTATTTTGAAGGGAAACCAGAAACCAGTGTTGTGCATGAATGAGTTCAATGAACGTTCGTTCATGAACACGTTCATATTTTGTATGAACGTGAACTGAACAGACTATCATTTCCGCCATTTCCTGGAGCCCTCCAGGCAAAATCCCGCTAAAACACACTGTAAACGTGCCTTAAAAATTATGTGGGGAAACACCAAATCTGGCAACACCCTCCACCACAGTTGCACCGTGTATGTGTCATCACATAGCGAAGCATGCAGGCAAAATCATAGGAAACAGCTCTGGCTCTGCTTCAGTGATCTATACGACTTCTTCATTTGATCACTTTAAAGCAGTAACCCCTGCATGCAGAACGGGAACCGTGAAAACAGTCCCTTTTTTCAGGAACTATTGGATACAGTCGCGTTTCTTTGTGCACCGCGGGCCGTCCGAACCGACCATACAGTAGACTAAAAAAAAAACAAAAAACGGCACAGTCCTACCTCAAGACACGCGCGCACAACATCCCTTAACAGAGAGCGAATAAGCCCGCAAATAACTAAGAAAATACCATATGTCATATATGTGGAAGTGCTAATAGACTGCAGCACTGTAGCTGCTTGCAGCTGGAAACATGTTAAGAGATCACTGCATGGGAACAGGCTGACAGACAAACACTAAATCACTCATATATATATATATATATATATATATATATATATATATATATATATATATACTGTTTGCAAAAACACATTAAAAAGAACTATGAACTAGTTCATTTCTGGAACAATGAACTTAGGTCAAAAATTTGAATTATGAACTATGAACAGAACATGTTTGTTTTTACAATTAGTTTTTTTTCACATTTTATTTGTTTACATTAATCGATTCCAGGGGTTCGTGAGAAGAATGCAGTCTAATTATTCAGGTTACAAAACATTTCTTATTTATCATTGCAGTTATTACACACATTTTTTTTTACTGTAGAGAATATCATTTAGTTTGCACTGTGTACATGAGGATCTTATGTTAAGAGTGGTTAAGAGTGCCGCTAAACTCAGTTGAGATTGCACAAGATTTTTGGTATATTTTATTCAATGTTGAATTAAGAACGTTTTTAGTATTTATTCTGTGTAAATTTATTGTTATATCAATCAAGCAACAAAAAGTTGTTAGATTAATCAATTAATTGAAAAATAATCGCATCTTTAGACGCATCGATTAATTGAAAAAATAAATCGACAGATTAATCGATTCTGAAAATAATCATTTGGGACAGCCCTAATCAGGAGGCGAACGTTACTCACTCTGCTAATAAAAATAACATCAGTAGGAAATGACAGATCCTGAATACAAAACCGGACACAGGGTGAGTACTGAAGGCCCACAGCCATGTAGTTTTGAGCCAGCAGCTCGGAGTAATGAAAACAGGCCACACATGTCATTTAAACGGCCAAAGAAGCAAGCTGCTTGCCGGCATGAAGCTCCGTTACTTCTGCTGTTGCAGGAAGAAGTCGCCGTTGTTGTTGTTGCTGTTGCTGCTGCCGTCGCTTCCTGTGTTGTTCTCTGTTGTTATTCCCCTCTGCTGTCATGTCGGCACTGCAGAGGGTTTCAGCCAGATTTTCTCCCGTATTTTGAACCCCAGTTTGTGTTCAGTCAGGTCACTTTCGATGTAATCGCCCTCACATGAGTGCACGCCACAATCCTGATACCCGACAGCTAGTGAAATACTGCCTTTTCACCTGCACAAATCTCACCCAAACCCGAAAAACATTTCTTCTGTGCTGGAAATCTATGTACACGATGTCCAGACAAACTGGAGTTTGAACAACCCCCACATACTGTACACAAGAAAATGCAAATTTCCTTGACTGCACTGCAGCCCAGCCATCGTGTAAACAACAGCTGATGAACTCACCCTCCTGCTACGTAATGTGTCACATGAATTCAAAACCGCGCGTTATTTTGGAAGCACAGTTTTGTTCCTTGATTTGATAGTTTGAAACACTCAGCAGTTATTTTGAAACCCTGGAGAAAAACCAAAGTTACTTTAAGACCTCAGTGAAGGATTTTCTGCTGTTAAAAAGAACTTTAAAGTTGCCTTTAATATCAACAAATACCCGGGTTCTTATCATCTGCCATCAAACAGAGTTGAAAGAAGTTGAAAAAGAGTTTGAAGTCGAGCTACAGGCCAACACACTTTGCACCATGTTGTCAAACTATAAAATCTCCCATGAGTGTAACAGTGCTTGTATTTGTATGGCAAAAGTGGGAGCCTACTGTTTTATGTTCTTTTGCTTTTTTTAAACCTTTATTTATACAGGTAGTCCTATTGACACACAGTCTTATTTACAAGAGATTCCTGTTCACCTAACCAAACATTTTCTAATCACATTATAATCAGTTCAATAACATTGTTATATTATTGTGTTGAGAAAAATCTGTACACTGTGGTGGCCAAATCTGTTTTCCCTACAGCTTGAGAAAAACTCTTGCAAAAAGACAACTGTGCCGCAAATTGAGAAAACACTGTGAATCTGAAAACACCTATGCTGTAAATACAATACTTGCCACAAGATGACTGCACTGTGAAAACTCACAACAGCACAGGAATGTGGTGCACATTGTACAGATGACAATGAGAGTACACTACATTTAAGTGCATTGTGCGTTCACACGCAAATTTAAGCAAAAACTCAATGCAGTGAAAGTACACGGTGCTGCCCTAAGAACGGCCAAAAATCTAGTGTAGAATGATGCACACTACTCGCACAAAACGGACGCCAAATTGCCGACGTAGAGGAAGGGGCGGGACTTACATCAACATAGTACAGTTAGGACAATAAATGTTACCTGTTTTTAGCCAGTTTAGCAGATGTAAATAGCTTATACGTGTTACAAATGATTATTGTTAAAATTCGCTGAAGTTTATTTGGTGGATATTTTTGGCGAATTGGAGAGTCATGGTTAAATGCTGCTCCGTCACTACCGGTAGGTGCAAAACGTCAGTGCTCCATTTTGATCAACACTTGCTTCTGTAGTGCACACTTTCGTGGGTACTACAGAAGCAAGTGCACATTACATTCCAGTGTGCACTACTTTACAGTGCACTTACGTATTGAGACACAACATGGTTTCCCAAAGAATTTTCCGAAATTTCAGGAATCAAACTTTCACTCTTTTTCCACTTTTTCAGCTGACCGATATTCTTGAAATCGGATTTGATCTTGAGTGGTTAAGATATTATTTGAGATGCAATAGTAACCCATGAGTCTTGTGATCATCATTAACCTCTGGACTGAAACTATCAGTCAAACTGTTCAGGGCTTTTAACCAATGACTGTAAAAGATAAGGACAGACCTTCCGCCACATGACCCGAAGTGTTCTGAAGAGCTGAATTCGAGGCTCGGTGGGAGGTTCCCACCATTGTTGCCATCTTGGTAGCGTCAGGAGTCTTGTCACTCCCAGAAAATACAAAAATGGGTGACGAGGTAGCGCTGAGAGGGGGGCTGTGAGCGTGGGGACAGATGATTGACACCCATCAAACTCTGAGCTGCCTGTAACGGAAGCTAACGAGCTAACGGAGGGAGGTGGGCTAAAGCGAAGGTGCGATGTTACCCGGCTAAAATCTGCGGTTGTACCCTCTGCCGCCTTGCTGCCAGATATCTGACACATGTCAATCAAAAGAACAGTGCTCCCAAAAGAAAAAATTTAGGAGCACAGAAAAAAAATTAGGAGCACCATGAATTTTTTAAAAATAGCACCTTCTCTTCCACAGTTTCTGTTACATGTCTGTTATGTCTGTTCATGTGTGACTGACACATAATTGTGT
>JAOXYM010000004.1:22244687-22255798 GCA_028567055.1 Leptatherina wallacei | reverse complement strand
TAATATTCTAAAGGACATAACTCTTCTAGAAATGACCTTTATTTACTTATATGATAAGGAAAACCCTATTTTTCCTGGACCTGCGGCCCCTGGACCCTGGCTACTAGGCTTTTCAATTTCTAAAACTTGGCAGGTATGTGAATGTAATGGGTAAGTGTGTCCAAAATTTTGACTGGAACTGTACATGATGACTGCAGCTGGATCTCTCAACCATAAGTTTTCCAAGCAGAAAGCTTACTTCAGCGTTGGCTTGCTTTGGTAGAAGAACTCAATGTGACGATAATCCACATTAGCGCACACATCAAGTTATCAAATTGCCTCTATTTTTCTTTTTTGCCGCAAAAACTCTGCACACCAGAGATTCTGAGAATACTTCAAGCCCTGTGGCTATATTCAATTATTTAAATCTGTTTCTTTTTGAAGCCATTTATTATCTACTTAATCTAATTTTACTTTATACATTCATGGCTTTTTCATATGAAACTCAGTGTATCTGAAACATTTTCCAATACATTTTGAAATTTAGTGGGACTGGTATGATTGTGTAGTAGAAGAAGACCCAAATGCAGGATTATACTGGAGGCAGCAGGAGGTTGAAACAAAATATAACTTAAAAAACTTTCTGGCTGGACCAAACTTGGGCAGGAAATAAATCCCAAAAAGGGCTGAGTGGCAATCATTGCCTGAAACATGGTGTGTCTCAAGGGCAGTAAACAATCCTAACCTGGACTGAGCACTGGAAGCAAAAACTACATAATAAAACAAGATGTCGAGCAGACCAAGATGCATACGACAAAGTTATCACTAGAATAAAATATAAAGGTGACTGAAATACAAAATACAAAAAGACGAAGAACACCTACAGACATAGCATAAAGATTCAGAGACTGTGGCTTGCCAGTCTAGTTATAGTTTTCATTTAAGACTCAGATCCATAACCAAGAGGAAACTCAATCAAATTGATCAAAAGTGACTTAGAACTGGCATCAATATTAGTATTTTGTCCAGTGACAAGATGACATTTGAACGAAGGAAGCCAGTAATCAAAATCCAGACTTGATGGGTGATCACTCTACCTCCCCCACTCTCTAAGTGTTTTTTATTCACTTGCAATATAATTAACTTATTCCAGTGTGTAGTCTAACAATATCAGACAATTTCTTTATATAGGTATTTTTGGAAGGTCTCTTAGTTTTCTAAAAAAAACGATAGGCAAAATGTTGTAGATGGGGAAACAGATGCACATTTTGAGTCCAATTAAAAAAAAAACATTTCTGTAACCTTTCATGTCTTTTTCAACGACAATGGATTCAATCAAGAGCGCTGCCAAGGCTGATAACAATAGTCTTTTGGTTTTGTTTTTTTAAATAAATGTAAATGAAGAACTTACAAGGATGGAGCACAATCAGTCAACATTGAAGGGACAAGCTGGATTTCACGATCACATCTGTGATTAACTGGGGACTATTTTGATGCTATTTGTAAATTATCAAACCACCGAAAATAAGATTGCTGGAGAAAACACTTTTACTGGAAGAAAGGTTGTGGTCAAAATAAGATATGTACAAAGAGATGTACAATTCAATGACATGTGAACTGAACAAAAGGTCACTCTTCACTTTGTTTCTATTCAGCATTCAGCCTTCTTTTCTTCTGTAATAAGCATCCAGGGAAAGATTTTGCCCGGTTTATATTCTCTTGCAAGGATCTTTCATTTTTGATATTAGAACAGTTAAGCCTGTTTTCACCTGGGATCTGACCTGTGCAACCTTTTGCTGATGGCTACAGAGAGCACTTCTGTCATGAATGTCCATGATGGATGAAAATGCACATTCATTCTAGCCCCTTGATTCACTTTACAATTTATGCAGCCCCCTTGTTCCAGTAAGACTTTTCTAGTGCAGCACACGTTTTACAAAATACAAATTAACATCATAGAGCTGAGCTGAATTATGTTGGCAAAATAAAGTCTAGTGAGTTGCAGAGAAATATCTGGGCCATCCTTATGGTTGCACTGGTTTTCAAGAAGTTTTTCTTTTTCTTTTTTTCTGAATGTAATTAATGAGGACACCAGATATTTGTCTCATCATTTCATTGTTTTTATATGATACTATCTGTTGAGCCAAAATCACTTTTTTAAATCACATAAGCAAATGATCAAATAATGCCATATCTGAGAGCCACATCTGTGCCAGATGATATGGTGATAAGTGAACATTGCTGACTGGTTTAGATATCTAACCTTCTTGTACTTTTTGTTTGACATGGACATACCTATATTCAAATGATAAGGGGGCACAAAGGAGTCCTTACTGGTTATTGGTAAATGTAAACACAAACAAAATCATGTTTGTATTGTGAGTGATAATTTTGTTTAAAACAAAGACAGACAAATTATTGGGGATTACCAGATCTTTATGAATTTATTGTTTGCTCTAAATCAGTGTTTTATTCAAATTTGAGTTTACTTGGAAGTAGCCAGTCAGCTGTTTCTGTAAGTCTCAAATTTGTCTTGCTGGTGGAGTGGCAATAGCCATGGCTGACTTCACAAAGCTGGCTGCATGTAATATCATGGACTTATTGCAATGTTAACAAGTCAAGTCAATAACTAACAAAGAATGCTTTCCAGAGCTTGTGGCTGGAAGATATGTTGATGTTTTTTTTTCTCTCAAGGAGGCTGACTTAGACAGGATACCAAGAAGATAGTCTGAAGAGCTAAAATTGTACATTCGGCCAAGCTCATACATGGGGGACTCATGGAGGTCTGCACTATAAATCAAAGAAATGATAATAATGGGGGGACATTTTTTTTTTATTTTTTAGTGGAATTACTGTCATGTATCACTACAAATGTAGATATCTGCTGCAATACTCATGTTTCTTCCAAATGAACCAGGCCTTCTGGGTCCAAGCTTAGCTTTCAAATCTTAGTTGTAATATGCTGCTTAGTTTTAACCAGTTCAGTCATCTCAGATAAACGTGATACCACTGCAGCAAATATTTAAATCTTCCCATTCTAATTACACATCTTTATCACAGTTCTACTGTACATGATGCACTTGCAATATGCCCGGTAGCAATTTTCACCCACCTTTGTGAATATTACGAATGTGTGTGTACCCATTAATCTAGGTTGATACTAACAGGGAAGTTGCAGGGAGAAGCAGGATGCCTCCATACAGCAAACCCAAGTCTCATTAGTGTGACAG
Source organism: Leptatherina wallacei (assembly GCA_028567055.1). Classification (NCBI taxonomy): domain Eukaryota; kingdom Metazoa; phylum Chordata; class Actinopteri; order Atheriniformes; family Atherinidae; genus Leptatherina; species Leptatherina wallacei. The sequence goes on along the minus strand of JAOXYM010000004.1, from coordinate 22,252,589 downwards.
CATAGAAACAACATTACTCAACCCATGTCTGTCTCTTTCCCACTGGCTTCTGTCTCATTTCCTTATTTTTCATTTTTTTCCCTTAAGCTTCTTTACACATCCTTTCTCCCAGACTTAATCCTCTCTGTCTTTCCCTTCCTCTCATCTTCTCTCTTCCTCAGTCTTTCCCTCTCCTTGTTTTACTCCTCTCATTTTCATTTGATCACTTTAAAAATTGTATTAGTGGAGACATGCCTATAACTATTGCCATCTAATTATTTATTATCTTCGTCTCATTTTATTCTTCTCTGCTCTTTCCTGACCACAAATACACACGTTCTTCACATCTCCTTCCTTATGGAGGACCAGGAGAGTCATCGAAAAAGCAATACAGCATTTCCATGATGATTAATTAACTGTGAAATAAAAATATAGATTACTAATTATAATTTCCAATTTAACAATTAATTCATATAAAAAGAAATCAAATTTCTAAAGCATTTTGTAATTGCACATGTTGAATGGAATTATTAAAGAATTACATATTGTATTCATTGATTCATTTTTAAATCCTGTGATTTGAAAATGCATTTTCAAATAAATTTTCTCAAAGCAGAATTAAATGCCACAATTCATAAATTTGGTGAAAAATACCTTTCCATATCATACATTTAAAAATGTTATTCCTTTTCCATTTCCATTTCCTTTTCCCCCTCTCACTTTCAAAGCCTTTTTGCAAATGCATTTTCTTAATGGTGTGCTCTCTCCATTGAACAACCCAAACATATTGGGGATCTCTTCTTCGGCCTAAATTATTGTCCATCAAACCAAATTAAGAATGATAACCCATTTTATCATATTTTTAAGCCAAAAAAGCATATATTATATTCCAGAGAAGATGAAGTAATCTCCATCGTCAGGAGAAATAAACTGGGTTCAAATTAATGTGTCTTTTGTCATGAAGGACTTAGAGAGAGGTTATTTGGCAGAAATCCCATCATGAAGTGACTGATGTAGCTGTTAAAATAAACATCAGAATTTTCTTTGTCTTTCAGTGGGAGTCAACTTTCATCTTGAAGGCATGTGAACAAAAAAGTCTTTGGAGTAAACTCTTCTTCAGGTTATTATGAAAGACTGTCACATTTAAGAGACTAAGACATTGTTGACTGAACATTCATTTAAAATTAATCTGAAAATTCTGTAACAGACCCAAAACCAACTCATCGTTTTGGTTTTGTTAGACTATACACCAGCATTATAAATGTATGAGTAACGCACATAGTGAAGATAACATTTCATCTGCACAGTACATTATCGACCCACTATGTCATATTCACACTGAGTGTAGAAAATAGAGTAAACGTATTACTAAATAATATATTTCAGATTTACTGATGATGAATGGTGAATGTCCACATGTTGAATTTATGTGCACTTGGCATGTGGCTGCTAGCTTGGTGTCGACATATTTCTGGGTACAGGGGAGTAATATTCCAGTGTCGTTGAAGAACAGAATCCTGGCAGCTTCAACGTCAAGGAAGCTGCCAGGCTTTCTTGAGCCTGGAAGTGCAGGAGTTTAGGACGATGTTTTCATTACTTATGACAGTTATTTTCAACACTGCACTGTGACTCCTGTTTCACTGCCTGGTGTAGATATTCTACAGGCCAGGTAAGGCACTTTTGGCTATATTTAAGAGTAGAATAACAGTTATAAATGAATACAGGGTATCTTAAGGCTGTTCTATAATTATAAAGTTTTCTTTTTGTCTTCCTGCAGTCTTTTTTTATATTTAATAGGGGTTGTTTTAATCCACAGCTCACTCTGCTTGTTAGAATTCAGTCAATCAAGATTTATTGGGTCATATTGGCCCAGTCTTTCTCTTCTTCCTTCCCTTTCAGTAATCTTGTTTCAGTTATTTAGCTTTGATCATGGTAGTGTTTAAACTAAACCTCTCTGTGCACCTAAAACAATGTTTAATGGACTCGAAAGGGTGCTGAAGCATAGAAAACATTCCATTGCTGCCTATTGTTTCAATGCATGACTGCTCTAACACATGAGCAGAAAAAGACTATGCAGAAATCAAAGGCGGTCGTTTGATATGCCTTAGCAAATAACAGAGCGAGTCGCACCAATTTCCCTTGCTCCATTACAGGTACAATCCAGTCTGAGAAAACCTTTACACAGATGAAAAGGGAGCACACTGTCTTGTCTAGCTGGGATGATGGTATATCTGTTGCTCCATCCTACCTGTTGATGCAGTGCTATTTTGTCAAGGTTTGTTTGTTTGTGTGTTTATTGTGGGGATCCCCACAATATTATTCCTGGGGTCCCAGTTGAATACAAAAAATACAGAATACAAATTTAATAAGAATTCATAAAAAAAACTATTCATAATATCCATAAAAGCATACAAAATACACCATTCATAAAAAATCAATAAAACAGAGCACATCCGACCGGCTTGTATTTCAGTGTTGGTTTAAATGCATGCAAGCTGGATAAATCTCTTAGTTCTTTTGGTAAATTATTCCAGAGTTGCGATGATCTAAATAACACAGACTTTTGAAATAAATTAGTTCTTGGCTAATCAGTGATTAAATCAGCAACACAACCTCACCGAGTAGAATGTGAGTGCGTCTGGTTTACATATATCTGATGTTTTCAAACATCAAACTAGGTAAACCAGTAAGAACTACCTTTTCTTTAAAAAAAAAAGTATTATATTGTAACTTAGACAAAAGGGCATTATAAAAAAAACCTTCTGTCTCTTAGACAATCTATTATAAAAGACATGGATCTTGTAGATAGGCCAAAACACCTCCACTTGGCAATTAGAAGATTATGATTGATCAAATCAAAAAGCTGCACTAAAGTTTAAGAATACAGCCCTTACTAAGCTGCCATTGTCTAATTCCTAGTACCAGCTTTCAATCATGTGGACCAGAGCTGTGGCAGGGACATGGCTGATAGGCAAGCTGAAATTTTGAAAGCAAGCTGTGATCCACAAATCAAATAAGGTCTTTTCTGGACAAAACATTTTGGGGATTTTTGACATCAAGACATTAGAAAAAATAGTACTATGCTTGCCTGTACTGGCAAACAACACACCAGTTGTGTGTGCTGACACAAACGACAAAATCTAGAATTTTAACCAGATTGTTGTTATTAATTTATTTATTTTATGGCCTCATTCCTTCACATTTGATAGAGTAATTTGATAGAGCAGCTATTTCTCCTGCACAATTATGCCCATGAAGATAAGAACTCTATGCACAATCCTGGGAAAACATAATTTGGTGAATTTTAAACTGATTGTCATGCACTTTGTCGCATTAGCTAAACGTAGAGGATACTGAAACAGAACCAGTTTTTAATACAGAATTTTTTAGTCATTAATTGTTGCCTAGTTGAAGATGAAGATCAAGATGAACTCCTGCATGATATTCCCTGCTGTGGATGAGGGGATGTAAACCTAAACCTGTAAAGATGAATTTTATGAATACAAATATGTAAAGAGTCAATAAATGTAAAAATTATTTTCCACATTTAAACAAATTAACTCCAATGCATCAACTACCGTATGAAGCATATGAAGAAAACACATTACATTACATTTACCATGCAGACGTAAAAACTGATTCAAGAAACAGGCTTTACTTGTGTTTATATTCCTACAAAAAATTACCTTTTGAAAATAAATATTTCTATTGCATTCCCAATCCTTTGTCTTTATTTTATGCTCTGTTTTAAAGACCAGTTGTTAATAAAGTTATCTTACCTCTTACCCCTGCATGTGGAGCTTTTAAAGATATTTCAATACAGCATAAACAATGAAAATATAAAGATATAAAGATGCACAAAGGGAAATTATATATGTATAAAATATATATATATATATATATGTTTATACAATGTGAGTACACTCACATAAGTACAATGCCAGAAAATGATTTATGATTTATGCCCGAGGATGCCTGATGTAAAATATGCAACCAATTTTTTTGAAAGCCGTATGTTAGTCAAGCATGCTTGAAGGGAGCACACTGGAAGTAAAATGAAAACTGATAAAAAGGAAAATCACTGAAGGTTTCTTGAAGGAAAGTTGAATAAAATAACTGGTATGGATATCTTATTTACAGCTGGGTTTAATACTATATATTACTGTCACAACCTCTCTTCAGTTGTGGCCACAGAGCAGCTGAGTGTAGTCTTGTTACTACTAAAAGAACATTTTTGAAGGAATAAAGTAGCAAGCAAAATATTAAATCACAACCAGACTGTGGAGTTTATTGCACTCTGCAGCTGAGTTTCAGAGGAGGGTTTAGAAAAGATTTGTGGGGGAAAAAGTTACAGAGCATCAACAAAATGAGTGCAGAGGCTGAGGACTGTTAGGAACTATTAGTGTTGAAAGGGGGCTTGTTGCAAAGGAGATGACAGGCACAGAATATATGGTCTATTTGTTCCAGAGACAGACAGACAGGATTACAAACCAGGTTGTCAAACAATATGTGCACTTATTTCCACAAAAATGGAGAATGAGGTTTACAGACTCACTCAGACACCATCATGTCCCCAGTATACTCCATGAGCCAGTTGCATAAAATTCTGTAGTTTCATGACAAAAACTGCATGTCTGCATGAAAGCAGATATGATAATGAAAGCACCAGCACAGAAGAGGTGCCATTTAGCCAAATGTGACAAAGATCCACTCATCAGTGCAGTAGAGAACACTGCACAGTTGCGGTTTTTTGAGCACTCCAAATTTAATGAGCACATTATAAAACTAATTATAAGAAACAAGATCACTATCATACCGAGAAACAAGCTCTGTTAGTCTTCATTTGTTTTTCTTTGTTGCTGTCTTTTGCATTTCCACTCCAATGTATTTGTTTTAAATCTCTTCAAACATGTGCATGCATTGCACAAAGAGCATATTCTTGCCACTTATTCAATTTATAAATGCCAGTTTGTGTTGATAAAGGTGCATGGATGTTTACCATTTGTAGATGTTATTCGGGAATATGGCCTCAGGAGCTTGTCATCCTAAAAATATCAGTAGTACATCTTGTGATCAACTCTAAGAAAGATAAACACATTTGAAACCTGTTTAGCATCATCTTAAAGATAAGCAGAAATGCTATCTTTGCTGACTTGAGGTTTTCTGTTTCAAATTAAAAATGGCTTGTTAAAGGCAGGTCAATAAATATATTTATTATTTATCAGTGTAAAAGAAGAAATTGTTTCTTGTTGATGACACCATGATGCATGTCATGCATTTGGTCAGAAGGGTTTGTTACTTTACATTGTAAGTGCAACACAAATGTTCACACTGCTAATCAAGGAGGCATGGATGTGCATTACTCTGTCCTAGCAGGGGTGTCCGAGTCAGTCCTTGAGGGCAGCTGTCCTTCAGAATTTGGATGTTTCCTGCTGCAGCACCGGAATCAGATTGATGGGTCAACATTCTTGGGCAGAACTTAACAACAAGCTGTTGAAGAGAGCCATTTAATTTGAATCAGGTGTGTTGGATGAAGGAGACATCTAAAACCTACAGTATTGCAGACCTTGAGGACCAGAGCTGAGCACCCATAACCTAAGTCAAAGAGGCTTAATGGATGGACAAAACAGAAACAGTGTTGAGACAGTTGAATTTCATTGGAAAGAACAATAAGAACTTAATGTTATGGACCCCAACACTGTTCTGATTCTGCTACCCTGGAAGTTATTTCAAAGCAACATTGATAAAGTGCAACACAGTGTCTGTTGAGTCAGTACCAATAAGATAAGGTGAGCAACAGTAAAGTAAGGAGGGCATCTAATCTGCATAAGGACACATTCAAATTAACGGCAATTAAGAAACTTTTTATTTTAATTGGTTTTGGGAAGAGCCCTAGCAATATGAGTAAAATAATTAGCTATGGAATGTTTGCATGCTCTAAAACAATTAGCTTGTGCTATATTTGTGTATAAAAACACCACCCAGTGTATTATTGTTGTAGGAGCACAGCCAATAATCAGTACATTCGCAGTGCAATAACACAAAGATGTGCCATTAAAACACTCTGAGACAGATACTTGTCTGTCTCAGGGTGAGAAACTACATTTACCCAAAGAGGTTGGTGAGCTGAAACAGAGGAACAGCTGCCCTGAGGGAAAATACTGCTGTATTCCCTTCCACACTGCAGAGGTGATTAATGTCTGTGTGCTGAACTAGGGTGTGTGACTGTGATCATTGCAATGTAAGATGAGTGTGTGTGATGTATTGTTGGAGGCGTTGCATGTGTTGGATCACATATGACAAACCTCTATGAAAAGAAAAAAAAACAATCTTTACATACATCAATCATTGCGCCCCGTTACTCCGTCAAATCTCCGGCTTTGAATTTCTCCTGTTACTCTAGTCATTTCATCTCCTCTGAGCCACTCCCTTCTCACTGACTTGTGTCAGTCTCCCCATACTCCTGTGGTCTCCCCCTCTTGCCATTTATTTGAGCTTTTAACTTTCACTCTCACTCACCCAGGAGGTGGAGTTGAATTACTGTCATTACCGCTCTCTTTCTCTGCACACTCCCTGCCTCTGTACCTGTCTCAACATTTCTTCTCCCCACTTTCTCTTCGGGGCTCCCAGATTCTGTGTTGCAGTCATCCACTTATATTAATGTATATTGTATACAGTGACATAAGTGAGAGCTTCTTGCTGCCATTACCAGCACCTGTGGCCAACTCATCACTGTATGTCTAACCCTCTTGAATCCATAAATAAATGTGTTTTCAGCCGGCGGCACAGAACAAATGGAAGGTTGTTTGAGTTGTTTGTGTGCTTGTGTTGCTGTGCAACTAAAAGGCTTTTCTTTTTTTTTAACTAAAACATTTTTCACTCATGTAATATAGAAAATCTTTCCTTTAATGGGCTGAAGTGCAGATCCAAGGGTGCAAATGGGGCTGACATAATAGTTTATCTCCTTCATTGGCACCATTTTTATGTCTTTCCCATCCATGTCTTCTGCATCTAAATAAATGATTGTTCTGCAAGACAACAATCATTTAGTCTTCCCTTCATGTAGACAGCTTATAGCTCTGCAGATGGATTGATCTTTCTTGCAAGCAGAGATGGAAAAAGTACTCACATTCTGTACTTAAGTAGAAGTACAATTACATGTGTGAAAAAATACTTGTTTATATATATATTTATATATACGTATATATGCAGAAGAAAAGAATATATTGCAATATTGTTAGCACACATGCTTCCGAACCTATTCTAAGAATAGCACCATTCTTAGGAAGGAGATGGACTAGGACTCCTGTGGACCCACCACCTGCGGGAGGGGCCGTAGGGGTTGGGTGCGAAGAGAGCTGGGCGACAGCCAAAGGCGGGGACCCTGGCGGTCCGATCCGCGGCTGCAGAAGCTGGCTCTAGGGACGTGGAACGTCACCTCTCTGGCGGGGAAGGAGCCTGAGTTGGTGCGCGAGGTTGAGCGGTTCCGGCTAGATATAGTTGGTATCACCTCGATGCACGGCTTGGGCTCTGGAACCTGCGTCCTTGAGAGGGGCTGGACCTTCTTCCACTCTGGAGTTGCTCATGGAGGAAGGCGCCGAGCAGGCGTGGGCATACTGGTTGCCCCCCGGCTTGGTGCCTGTGTGTTGGGGTTCAACCCCAACACACAGGACGAGAGGACGAGAGGGTAGCCTCCCTCCGCCTTCGGGTGGGGGGACTGTTGTTTGTGCCTACGCACCGAACAGCAATTCAGAGTACCCACCCTTTCTGGGGTCCTTGGAGGGAGTTTTGGAGAGCACTCCCCCCGGGGACTCCCTTGTCCTGCTGGGAGACTTTAATGCCCACGTGGGTGATGACAGTGAGACCTGGAGGGGCGTGATTGGGAGGAACGGCCCCCCTGATCTGAACCCGACTGGTGTTCTG
>JAOXYM010000004.1:22183644-22196109 GCA_028567055.1 Leptatherina wallacei | reverse complement strand
GTGAAGCACTTTGTGATGCGCAATGTATGAAAAGTGCTATATAAATAAAGTTTGATTTGATTTGATTTGATTTGAAAGGTACTAAGCATCTGTACCTGGTGAAAAAAATACAAGCCAAATTGTTGTCATTCCAGATTTAGCAGTGAGACAATGTACAAAGGTTGTTATTTCAATAGACAACTTCAATTGCCTGTGCACACACAGGACACAAGCATTCATAGAAAAATTATATTTTAAGGTATGGAACAGTAGAATGATTACGTAGCAGACATTTGAATTTGTGGTAAATTGTCATGACTCTGGCAGGCTATAAACCAAGCAGTTACTGTCACACCTCTATTGAAGCCTACATGCTTGAACTTAGAGACTGATAATTATAGTCAACCTGTGGTACCAGTATTCAGCCAGTAAGTTTATCGTCCAAAGCCAGTCCAAAACTTCTTAATATGGAAAAACTGAATTAATTAAATAACAGTTGAGCTATTACTATGCTGTAGTTTTTATTAGTATACTTATAGATTTAGATAAGGACTTTTGTTTCATTGCTGTTGAAATAATACTCTTCAACATGGTTTACTTTTGTTTATGTATCATGAGTTGACATAAGGATTTTCTTTTCTTTTCAGTAAACATCACAGTAGCATGAAGATCTCTGTTCTCCTGGGCCAGCGAGCTTCTTTCTTTTCTTCAAAATATTTAGCACTGACACTTATTGCAAGGCAGCACACATCAACCTAGATCTGTTATGTAAGCTAAAAATAAATGGACAGACAAAGCTTTGATGATAAACTGTGCACATTGTCTTAATTGCTGCTTAACTCTAACCTCTGTTTACAGAGTTATATTTTCTTACTACTATACAGTCATTTGGCAGATACTTTTATCCAAAGTGACTTACAATTGAGTACACCAGTGATGCTAACACTGGAGGCAAGTAGAGTAAAGTGTCTTCTCCAAGGACACAACAACAGTTGACTGGGGCAAGAGAGGGATTCAAACCGCCAACCTTCAGTTCATTGGACAACCTGCTGTACCAACTCAGCCACTGCCGCCTATTACTGTGGTACTTATTCCGGGACCTGTAACTATCAATGGATATTATGGTTTCTATGAAACTGTAATAACTCATATTTACATGTATTGTTTAAACTAACCCCTTAGTGAATTGCCACTTTACTGTGGTGGAGGGGTTTTGAGTACTTCCATGAGGGCTGTGTTGTTTGGGCCATTAACCCTTGGCAGGGTATCCCAAGGCAAAGTGGTCTCAAGGGATTGGTCAGACTGAGTGATTCAAAGATCTCAATACATCAACAACAGGATTAACTAGTCACCCTGCTCGGAACAGGGAACCAGGGGCTCCTTTCCTGGAGCCAAGCCTCCCCAGAAAGTGCTTGGTGGCCTAGCCTTCGCACCTGGGGATCGCCTGGGCAGTCTGAAAAAGCCACAGGTTGCCACCTCCACATAGACTTGCCACCTGCGGAGAGGAAGATTTAGGTTGGGTGCATTACGAATTGGGTGGTGGCTGACCTTGGTCCGATCTTTGGTTAAGGAAGCTGGATCTAGGGACATGGAACCTCACCTCTCTGGCAGGGAAGGAGGCTGAGCTGGTGGTCAAGATCGAGGGGTATTGGCAAAATATTGTTGATCTTGTCTCAGTTCAAATCTTTGGCTCTGGAACCAGTCTCTTTGAGAGACTAATTCATGGTTCGTCATTGTCAGCAGTAAATTGGACAATTTGCTACATAATAATGGGTTGTCTTATACCGACACGCAACTGAGTTTCACTTTTTTCAAAGATGTATAATTTTTTAAATGATATTTGAAAAAAAACTCTTTGACTGTTGATCTGACTTTTTTTTTCACAACATGCTGCCAAAGAGATATTCAAAAGTAATTTAATCAGACTCATTATCATCTCTTTCTTTATTTTGAGTAGCCAATTCTGGACTTGTTTGTACTCCTAGAAATTATCAGCACGGTTGATACATTTAGCTACGCCACCAATCCAATGCCTTTCACATTTGTACACCTGAGCTTTTTAGTTTCTGGTTGAATTTTTATACTGTCAGTTTTCTCCTTTTCAACATGCTTTAATTGGTAAGTCTTGAATGTGAATTAAAAAGAACTCATGAAGTCTCAGTGTCTGGTTACAACTACCTTTATGCATGTAGTTATGGGAATTTATTCAGGTGGTAGCATTTATAATTTGGCGCAATGCTTAGGGTGCATAGTCAAGTATAGAAAGTAAAACATGCACGTGTGCAGCAGATTAATTGGTTTAATGATAGTCAAAGTAGCCTCTTTGGATATAAGGTTTTAAATTTGTGGGAATTGAAGGCTGGAGCACCAAATCAACTGGCAGATTCAAATCTAAAATGCCCTGCCTGTGAGGTGACCCCTTAATTTCAATATCACTTTTGCAAAAATCCATCTTTATCCTGTAATCTTCCAAGGACAAGCCATACTAAAAACCTGTTTTTCAAAAGAACCCTGAGAGCATTGTGTTTATAGTTTTTGGTACTTTCCATTTGGTGTGTGAGCTGATATCATTTGTGACATTTGTCAGATGCAATGCTTTCAATAAAATCCAGCTAAATATTAAAAATAAAGACAACCTGATTTGGAAGGAGTAGGAAGAGAGAAATATAGAGCAGTCTCCTTTGGATTCCTATCAAAATAAAACAATGCCCTGGATCTGATAAAAGCAGTGAGGAGTGGATATGATAGCACACAAAAGGTGTCAGGCTGTGTTTTGACGATGGAGCAAATTCATTTGTGTTTCTATTTGAAAGTCAGCAGAGATAAGCAGGCTTAAAACAATGCAGAGAGGAGAAAGAGGTGGACAGAAAAGAGGAAAAAGAAGAAGACAGGCTGTCAGATAAGAAAAAAAAACAGACAGCTGGAGTGAATGACAGGAGACTGACCCAGATGATAAGCTAGAAGGAAGTGGTGTGGTTTGGATCATTATGGCATCATGAATAAAAAATACTGTCCTGATCTAAGCTGTTGTGACTGAACTGGGGAGAAAACAACTTGCCTTCAAGGGAATCATGACAGACTTGTCTTTCATGTTTTTTAAAGCACAGTAAATAACATTGCTGACTAGACATCAAATTGTGTGAGACATCTCCTGTAAATAAGAGGGAAAAATAACATTAACCAAGAGCATGACACATTTTTTGTGATATTTAAAATCAACCTAAAATGTGAAAAGTTTGTGCCCAATGATTGATGGGACAAAACATTCACATCTGTTACATAAATATGCGCCAAAGCTGAATACATAATCAATTATAAATGAATGACATTCCAAATTCTGCAAGGGAAAATAAGCTATTCTTTCTGGTATAAAGTTGTTGTTTTTTTTTAGTATTATCATTTCCCTATCACATAGATGCAAACTATACAGGATAATAGCAGGCCTGTGGCAGAGGAATTTAATTGTCAATATCAGTTTCGTGGAACAATTTGAGGAGAGGACTTTGAGCTGTTGGGGGTGTGGCGCAACAGGAATAAGATGACCAGGAGATTTACAGAGATGGGCAGATGATGAGAAGGTGGGCGAGTAGATGACTTTAACAGAAGCATCCAGCAGACTCCCATTACTACCAGGCTGCAACATTTCAATGCTTCATTTCTTGCTATCTGTATCAGGCAGTCAAATAAATTGAAGGGGAATTTATTTGAAAGAAGAGAAGAAGGGTCTCTTTTCAGTTTTTGCTGTTACTCTTGCCTTGCGACACAGATTTTAACTTGGAGGGAGTCAAAACTTTGGAAACAAATTAAAAGAGTGAGTATTGTGGTGATGAGATACATAATATTTTACAGTGGATTAGAGCTCTAATCCATGGGTAATCCCCCAAGAAAGGTAAATAGCTAAATGTCAGCGAGTATCATGTTAAACATACAAATTACAGCAGCCTCTCTGTTTTCCATTTAGGCCTTCTCCTTTTTTCCTTTTTCTATATGGATACAACTATTGGATTGTTATTGTTTCATTATATAGGCTACTGTACCTCAAAACTGAAACAACAGGATTGCCGCTGTGAGTTGACAAAAATGTAAATTCTGACAAAAACACCAAAAGAAGAAAATTCTTGCTTTTATAGTTTTGGCCATTTACATTTTTATTGTTGCATTTGTAATGTCTGAAATGAGATGCCACAATTTCTTTTCATATGAGATTCTTAATGAACAGGAATAATTTCACAGAATAAAAAGTTTAATTTGAAAAATTCAAAATGAATTTCTCTGGGATTATTAAGACTTGATGAAATAACCATGATAGTTAATGGATTTATTACTGTGGTGATTTACTTTGAAGAGATTGGGTATTAGATTAGCATTAGATTCATACCCCCCCCCCCCCCTTCTTTTAGAAAATAAACCCACACTCTTGATTAGAAAAATATCTAAGATATGTAAAATGTATACCAATGCTCTGCTTACTTATTTTGTAGTTATCATTAATATTCTCCCTTCATTCTCTCTGTCTCTGTTTTTTGTAGATATACAACCTTTCTTTGAGAGAGAACATTTCCTCAGACGTGTTATTGAGACACGGGGCCATGAGTTGCTGCTGGGGTGACGGTCTTCAAAACCCTTTGACGTGGAACACCTAAAATGGGGACAGGACTGGCATCCGTGCTCTAAGCTAAGCTCTAATTATTAAGAAGAAGCCTTTCCATTCTCCTTTCTCTCCACTCAGATTCTCCCTGCTTGCCTCTAACCTGAAGTCCTTCCAGTTCTGAATTTGAACTGCTGCTTTCTACCTTCTTCTCCTCAACTCATTTTTTCCTCCTTTCCACTGAGGTGACATCAAACACTTCTAATCCAAACCATGGCCAGCAGACCCTGTTTGTCCTTCCTGTCTCCCTCCCTGTTTCTTTCTGTCCTGCTTCCTGCACTGTTGCTCCTCCACCTGCCTGGTACAGTGAAAGGGGACTGCTGGCTGATAGAGGGGGATAAAGGTTACGTTTGGCTGGCTATCTGCAGTCAGAACCAGCCTCCATATGAGACAATTCCCCAGCACATCAACAGCACGGTCAGTATGAATCTATCTATCAGTAGACCTTTCATAGCTCCATGGGCACATCTTGTCTCCATGCATTCTGAACTAGGAATAGTCATATAAAAACCACATTAACTGTTACTGTTGCATTGCTGCAAATCATATATTCTGTTTAATCAATTCAGCATTTGTGAAGAATCATATGAATGTCAAGCTTTTAATTATAATTAAGACAATCCAAATACAGTATTGATTCTGAATTGAAACTACAAATACATATTTCATTTGACAATTACTGTGCATTTATGAGGATAGCATTAAAACAAATAATTTCTAATCAAGTTAATATACATAAAACTAAAATAATCAGTTATTTTATGGAGCTGTTAGGGCTGTATAAGAATCAAGTCTATATAAAATGACCAAATCAGCGAACACTTTGCTACATGAATTATTAAAACATAAAATCCGATTTAAAGATAGTTTTTTTTTTTATCCCTCTTTTACTGTCAATATTTATTGATAATAAAAGACAAGCTGCTTGCTGTTTGCTAACAAGTTTCAGACTAATGGGATATGCAAACTTTTATCTGATATATTTTTAGTAAAACTACTTATTAGGCAACAAAGTTCAACAATTCTGCCAGGTACTATTTGTTCATTCTGCTTTTGGCTGAAAGTTTAAGTTTTCATCTGTGGCTGTAATTTATCACCTAAAAGTTACCTTTTTTCTTGACTCCCATAGGTTCATGACCTGAGGCTGAATGAGAACAAACTGAAAGCAGTGCTATTTACCTCCATGTACCGCTTCACAAACCTAACTGACCTCAATCTAACCAAGAATGAGATCAGCTACATTGAGGATGGAGCCTTTGCTGGACAGGCCAACCTGCAGGTCTGCAATCAATAACCAAACTCTGTCTTCATTTATATCTTAATTTAAAGTTTTTTTTGCCAAGTTTGAATTTTCTAATCTATATTTTGGGGGGAAATTACAAAGAACAGTGATTTTCAAGAGTTCAAAACAATTAATTCTCGTTCCCAACATTTCCTGTTCTGTCACTCATGTTGATTTCAGAGTGTAAAATTTGGGGAGATCATATGGACATAGCATTCAAATCTGCATTTTCTGAAGTGGATTTATATATGTTATATTGGTTTTTATTGTGAGCACTCAAATTTGCACCAGCATGTTTTAACAGTAGCCCAAAAGGGACAAACTAAAGACTGGCTCTAGAGCTTGCCTTTTGCCTTTTGCATTTTTCATTATAATCATTTTTGCAATATGTAACATTGCAATTACATTTCACAAAATCCTAAACACTGCTCCTTAAAATCACTGAAAAGACATTGTAACAAATATCTTTTGTTAGAATATCCATTGTGATGAAAGAAATATGAGGAATATAAAGTATAAGGAATTGTTTGATCGCCAAATAGTAAAACAATTACTTTTGTGGAGTTTTTGAGGAAATCTTTTAAGGAGATATTGTCTCTTTTCATGTCAGGTTCTCCAGCTAGGCTACAACAAACTGAGCAACCTGACTGAAGGCATGTTGAGAGGTCTGGGTCGAATGCAGTGCCTATTTTTGCAACACAACCTCATTGAAGTCATTGCCACCAATGCCTTCTGGGAGTGCCCCAACCTCAGCAGCCTGGACTTATCTTCCAATAAGTTGGCTCGTCTTGACCCATCGACCTTCACTGTCTTGAGCAGGCTGATGGTGTGTGAACTAGCAGGGAACCCGTTCCACTGTGGCTGTGAACTCTACAGCTTTCTCACTTGGCTGGAGGAGTTTAACAATGTTACCCACACCTATGATCGCCTCCAGTGTGAAACCCCTCCAGAAATGACTGGTTACCCTCTCCTGAGTCCAGTGCCTGGCCATGGAAGAAATGCTCGTTACATTCTTTTGTCTCTCTGTCGGGATGGTGTGATTATTCCAGGAATGACTTCCCAGATGCCAGACCCAGATGGCTCAGGAATGGGTTTGGACAACCCAGACCAAGGTCTGTATCCACAGCCAACTGTAACATCCACTGCTGACCCAAGTTATAACTATCCAATTTCTGTGAAGCTTCAAACAGTCTCCCACAACACTGCCTCTTTAATGGTACACATTCCACGGCCATTCAGTAAGATGTACTTCCTTTCCCAGTACAACCACACTCATGTTGAAGACATTATGCCTCTCAGAAGGAATAAGGAAGTAATTACTTTGGACAAGCTGAAACCACACACCAACTACACCTACTGCGTGGCTTCTAGAAGTAAATCTCAGCGCTACAACCATACTTGTCTGTCCTTTACCACACGGGCTATGGGGCCAGAGGACCATCGAACCAATCCATCCACAACTACTCACTACATTATGACCATCCTTGGATGTCTGTTTGGCATGGTCATTGTACTTGGATTTGTTTATTACTGTCTCAGACGAAGACGCATCCATGAAGAAAAAGAAAAAGCTCTAAGTGTGAAGAAAACAATTCTGGAGATGAGGTGCGAGATGATTTTAAAAGTTTGTACACTGTAAATGAAAGGCTTAACATGCTTTCTGCAAATTTATTTTTGCATGTGTGTGTGAGATGCTTCAACAAAGACAGTTATAACAGCAAAAACATTTTATCTTTCAAGCTAATTGTGCTGCAATAATCCGTTCATTAGGTGTATTCCTGCATTACTTTATTTTGGTGTAAATTAATGATAAGCCTTATTTAGTTTAACTCCTAACAATAAATCAAACCGTTTTCCCAACAATTATCTTTATGGTGGTTTTGAGCAATATTGTTTGGTATAATTACTATTATCTTTAAATGAAAATAAGAGGATTGTGTCATCCCATTGCACCACATAAACAACTTAGCTAGAAAACATGATTACAATTATTGAACATAGGTGTATTGTTTACTAAAAAATTAACCTGTGTTTCTTTAGGTATGGTCCAGAGGCAGCTGCTGCAGTGGTCAATGACCCAGGAGCCATGCAGCGTCTCCAGGAACAGGCTCATCACCAACATCACCATTCAGGAGGGGCTGGGGGCAAACTGCCTCCATCTGCCTCATCTAGCACAGGAATGCTCCATGGATCAGCCAACACCAGTTCTTCCCGCCTCTCCACCTTGCCACAGGTAGAAAAAATGGCCACTGCCTTTTCAGAGGCTATGGGCGGCAAGGGCAATTACATGGATGTTAGGACAACAGGAGTGGCTGGAGAAGTCAGAGAGGGAGTTGTGGCTGCCGGAGGACCGGGGGCAGGAGGGGAAATAGTTGTTGATATGCGAGGTGGGGCTGAAAATGGGACAGAGGTTGGGGACGATTCGGATGATGATGGTCATGGCTCAGCATCAGAGATCTCGACCATCGCCAAGGAGGTGGACAAGGTCAACCAGATCATCAACAACTGCATTGATGCCCTTAAGTTGGATGCCTCATCTAATGTTGTGACTACAGCTGACAATGGCAACTCTATGTCCTCCTCCCAGCCTCCTTGCATTCCATCTCTTCCCCGCAACCTTCTGCCCCTCTCTCCAGGCCACCTTGGAGATCAGATCATGGCCTCTTCTCCTAAGGTGCATCCAAAGTCTCATCCTCAACCTCACCCTCAGCCACAACCTCAGTCCCATCCTCAGCCCCACCCACAGCTACATCAGCCTCATCCACCTTCTATGGCCCCAGTGCCCCTGGTCATGCCCCTGTCTGAACGGCCTGGCATCAGTGGTGGTGGGTTTCTCTCCCCTCCTTACCGTGACCCACCCCCAGCTAATGCAGTGCGGCCCCTTCAGAGGCAACTGAGTGCTGAGACCACTGTGGTGAAGAACCGGTGTGGTGCACCTGCTGCAGGATCTGTCAAGACCACAAGAGTGTTCAGTGTTGATATCCCTGAGCAGCGCCATGACCCACCCAAGTACCCAGCTGAAAAGAGCAGCCCTGCTGGTTGTGGTGGAGGGAGTGGAAGTGGGGGAGGTGGAAGCGGCGGAGTAGGGGGCTGCAATGGGAAGGGAAACATAAATGGTGCCGGAGTAAGTTTAAATGGGGGCGGAATAGGTTGTAAGAATGGGAATGGGGGTGGATGTGCAGTCATTGGCCCAGGAAAGCAGCAGCACCACCTGGAGGTTCAGCCAGACTACCACAGCTCAGAGCACCGGCACTCCTTTCCTGCCCTCTACTATGAAGGCGGCAATGACTCACCCTCACCAGCCCAAAAGGCTTCATTCCTGAAGCCACTGGGCCGCACCAAGAGGGATGCCACAGCCACCTACTCGCAGCTGTCTCCATCTCGTCACCACAACTACAATTCTGGCTACTCCTCTAGTCCAGAGTACTCTTCTGAGAGCACACTGCGCATCTGGGAGCGATTCCGACCATACAAGAAAAACCCCAGAGAGGAAGCATCATATATTGCAGCAGGCCATGCCCTGCGTAAGAAGGTGCAGTTTGCCAAGGATGAGGACCTCCATGATATCTTAGACTACTGGAAGGGTGTTTCTGCCCAGCAGAAGCTGTGAGCTGGAAAATCAAACTTCAGTGCCCTATGTGAGATTGTGAACACCAACAGCAGACTGGTAAAGTGAATAGATGTAATGTAGCAAGACAGATAATGGTATTTCCTCAGAAGTGTCTATTGAATTGAGCCATTCAGCTGCTGGATCCAGAGATAAAGAGGTATTCTCTCTGGGCGATCTTTTTAAAAAGTCATTCTGTGACAACTCATTGACATTTATAGTGGTTGTTCTCAAGGTTGGCATTTTTTTCATCACAACACTGAGTGATAATTACCAGAATTCAAGCTCTTCACCAGACTGCCTCATACTGGGCACTTTGGTCCTTGCAGCCTTCACAGACTGGTTGACTCCCTACTAATGAGCAAAGTGGTGACAAGCAAGTGTCTTCTACCTCATTACTGACACATTGTAGCTGAGCTATCTCTCTAGTAACAGCACCATTCATGACTTAAACCCTGTCCATTTTTTTCTCTAATACCATCAAACCACCATTCACAAAACAATCATTCCATTGCACCACTTGCACCTGCTCTGCTATAGAGGCCCCATTTAGAGTGATAATGAGTGAGCAGGATTGGAAAAATAGGTGCATTTGTATTAGAATGGCTTGAATCCTCCTCTTTGGGGAAGACATTAAATGATACTTATCAGGCTAATTGGTCTCTCTGGCAATTAGCCAGTGTAAGAAAAGGTCAGGAAGGCTGTTTGTTAAGCATGCTTATTGATTTGAAACATCCAGCTACATATGTTCAGTGGTGCGTGGACATACAGTTTGTGCATGTTAGTGTGAGTGATAGCATTTGGGCAGGAGAGTGGGGTTGAGGCTAAGTCATTCATTATCCTCAGGCTCCTCCATAAGAGCAGAGTGGATAGGTAATAGATAGACAACATTTTTTTTTCTTTTTTGTTCCCTTTTTGTGTATGTATATGTGTTTAAAAATGGATGAAGGTTTAGCCCATCCGGCACATCTACTCTACATGAAGCAAATCCTTTCAAAACTTCTGGGCATTTTTGTTCTATAGCCAATTTCCTATTTACAGGTGTAGTATCTGTCTTTTGATAAGTGAAGCTTTGAGTTGGGAAATTTACATTTCAATGCTGTAAGTCATGCAGAAATGAGTTTAGAATGGGGGTATACGTTGGAAAGGCAGGTTGTTAGCTCCTATATTAAAGAACCTGGTAATCACATTTAGGAAAAGATGCAAACTGGAAGGAGGTTAGAGGTTTCCTGTAACTACATTTAATTCTGAACATGTCAGTGTTAAGGAGACGAGACAAGGTTCAGTGGGTTTTTCAGCTGTAGATGTATCAGCTCAAGGCAAGGCTGTTCCCTGCACTACACAGTGAGATAAAATGAATGGTAAGAGGAGTGAAGGCCCTAGGGATATTTTCTGCCTCAAACTGAATGACTCTACACTCACTTTATATGACCCTGCTATGGTCTGGGTAATAGCTGGGAGCTTGCGATGGACCAAAGTGCCCTTGGGAGGTATGATGTAGAAGATTCCTTATCATATTTACCTTTCTTTTCCAATGTGGTTAATAGAGCATAGGCTAAAAAAGAAATTAGTTTTCTTTTATAATCTGCTGTATTATTATTTAGGATTAGGCTTTGAATGTAAGGGTGTGTAACCAAAAATTGGTTAAATCAAAAAGGAGCAAGGCTTGGTGCTACTTCAGACCAAACAAAAAGCTATCCTAGTGCCCTTATAAATACAAAGGACCCAGTGTGCATCATTCTAAATGGTAAAGTCTTTTTATCAAAACAGAATCACTTTATCCATTTTAGTAATCCATCGTCTATGCTATAAATATATTACTTTCAGCTGACTCAGTTTGTTTTATCACTGTGCATTCTGACTATTCTCATACTGACCTCTCATTCTCTGCCATGGCCCGCCTTAATTGAAAAGGCACAAATTCTATTTTGAAATTTTTAATGAATTCATTTTCCTCAGTGTTTTTATCTCCCGCCCGCCACCTTTGTCCATCTTAATGGGGTAAATTAATGACTAATTTGCCGAGGTTATTGTTGTACCACCGTCCGAGGTTAGAAGAGCATGCTGATATTAACTTCACCAGACCAGCAGCCTGATTGAAATTAATGACATCTGCCTTTGTTTGCAAGGCTTTTTTCTCTCTCTCTGCCTCCCTCATCAGATCAACCACATTCCATTTTTATTTTCTTTGTGTTTGGCAGGCAGGACTAGTCTAGACAAATGTTCTGAAAAAACTAAAAACAGGTTTTACGCTATAGTATGACTCTGCAGGTTATGGTGAGCTAGGTCTAGGATCTTACCTCCTGGGCATTATTCTTTCTCTTTTGAATCTAATTGGTCAAGATTGGTCAGTTTGTCAAGCCTGGAAGGAATGCATTTCTATTAGATTCTGCACTGGGTTAACCCTGACATCATGGTCTATATGGGACTTGAATTACGCTGTTGCTCAAGGTGTGAGGTTAAAGAAGAAAATTAGAGCAGATGGTAGTATTCACTTTGACCATAAAGATCTCTGGGCCCAGAATAGGATTTATGCAAAACGTCAGAATGCAGGATATGAGTTTGTGATAAGTACAGAAAATTAAGTTAACTTGCATAAAAAGTGTGAAATTATTATTTGGTGTCATACAACTGTTTTCTTTTTTTTGTTTCTTTCTTTTTTTGTCATTCTGTGTTGTTTTGTTTTCAAGCAGGAAGCAGTTCTTGCAAAAACAGATATTAGCCCCTGTAACTGTCAGACGTTTCAGACTGGAGTGGCCTGTTACAATGGATGGGTAGAGGAAATTGAAACCCTAAAAGAAAAATGAACACTTGCTTAACAGCTAGACATATCAAGGTATACATATACATATATATATATATATATATATATATATATATATATATATTAATTTCATATTAAATATGGGTTGTTTCCCTTTTACCTATCTAGAGCGGTCAATCCAATAC
>JAOXYM010000004.1:22162943-22183616 GCA_028567055.1 Leptatherina wallacei | reverse complement strand
ATAGCATTCATGATGAGATAACAAAGCCATGCCATTACTTAACTTTTAGATCAATATAGAACTTAATTTAGGTGAATGGGACCCCGTTAAAATCACTGAACAAATTCCTTTAGGCAGCAAGTTAAATAGTCTACATCTTTTTAAGAGAACTGTTGTTCTGTTTTAGCCATTTCTTTCAATTCTACTGGCCCCTCCTTCCACGCTAGGCCCAAGGAACTACCAGCCGATTGTTTTTAAATGAACACCACAGGCTATGCAGAGGTAGAGGCTTTTTAAAAATAATGACTTCATTTGGAACAATGAAAACACTAGAGCTGAGGCTACCTGCGATATACCCCAAAGGCCCAGTGTAAGATATACGGAATAACATTAGCTCAGCTTTTCATCAGCCTAATGTGTCCTATTGTTAAGAATACTCCTTTGTGTCTTACAGTCCAGTAATTACAGAATTTCATTTCATTTTAATAAGTTTTTCCTTAATTAGTTTCTTTTTCAAACAGATTTTATTTAGTTCTGCTTTTTGAAGACACTTATGGTCAATAAATATATTAAAATTTTAAATGTCTACCAAGCCTTGCTCCTATGTAGGCTATTTCTCAGCAGGAATTGTTTGTAGGCACTGCAATGTTTTCTTCTTCAGTGAGCCAGAAGTCAAGAACGACAGATGTATAAATACTGTACCTTTGAGATCAACACTATGTATTCTCTCTTGTATTTCCAGTTAACTACAGTGAAGAATCAATGCAAAGGAATCACTGCCAGTCTTAGGCCTCCAGAGTAAAAAAGTAACAGGAAACAACTGAAATTACGTAACTTGTGGCTGTCTCTGGGGGGAGGTAAAAATCTGTGTTCAGAGCTGTGAGTCCCAGAAGTACAGTGGAAAGCTATGGTTATGTTTTCAGACATTAGATACTCAACACAATAACATATAAATAAATAAACAAATAGATAGATAAATAAATAAAAAGTAAATAAAAAAAACATTTCCTGGTTCAGTTCAAGATCATAGTCACTGTGATTAAAAGCCACCTATAGGTGCAGATTCACTTTGGCTTTGTGCCAGGTATAAACCTTTTTAGAAATGAGCTGTTTGTAGGTCAGTGCAGTTTTAGGATTCTACTTGCAGAACTAAACATTCCCATAGGTGCTAATTTTTGCAACAACACATTGATTAGCCTGGGACAATGGATCTGCCTTTGGCAGGAACATCTTTGGTAAATGGTCAAGAAACATTTTTGATTAGTTTAAAGAATAGTTTCTACATTTCTCATACAAAGTCTTTAGGGGTTTTAAATTGTCATAGACTGTTCTGCTAGCTGCCTTGGAACTCATTGCTACACAAGTTTGGTTTCTCATTTCAGTTTTTAAAGTTCAGGCTTATTGAAAAACACAAATCAATAGTATTGGAAAATTATTGAACAACTGTCCTAATTGCCTCCCTTTGGAGTTGTAGTTGCTCTCAATGTGAACTTTTATTACAGAATTTAAAGACTTGCAATGGCTCCCTGGGAATGGCAGTGAAGTCTTTTTGCCTCTATTTGATTAAACTTTTGAATCAATGCTATCACATCTGCACTTGAAATATTGCACTTTGCTTTAACACTGTTGACATTAATACAGTTTGGAGATCTCTTAGTTGCAGCAGTAAACCCAGAAGCATTTGTCTTTTCAACCCCTTATACGCCTGTCTTATTTTCCATTAGCAAGTTAATGGACCCTAAGACCCTGCTCAACTAATACAACTTTTGATCATTTCTCCTGGAGTTCCATATCAATATAAAAATTGGAGTCTTGGGACAAAAATTATGCTGTAAAAGAGTTAAACAAAACATCCTTTTAATTTATGATTTAATCTCTGACTTTACTTCAAGGCAAATTTATTTCCTGTCCATTCTACCTGGGAGAATTATATATTTATGTTGTAAACATGTAAAATATGACACTTTTTTTTTAAACATCAGATACATCTCAGAGGCTGCATTTTAGTGCAGTTTGAAGATGAGTATTTTTATGCTAAAATGTGAGAGAATGATACAGTCCTGCTTCCCCCTGAAGGCCTATAGAGTGCCCCCCCCCCCCCTGCCCCTTGGAGTTTTCAACTATTACTTATTTAGTTTATATCTCCTGATTCTTCAATACACACAGTTTTTAGTGGCATGTTGGTGCCACATTCATGTTTAAGTAAACAAATGTATGCAGAGCTTGACTCCTCTTGCTTTTATCAGTCGTGACAGGCAGAGCCAAAGCTCTAGCATTCTTTATTCTGTATTAAAGGGGTATCTCAATATATAATAAAGCTGGACTGAAATAACAGCTCTCAGTTGTGGCCAGAATATGAATCTTAATCCTCTAGATCATCTCATAAAACTCTGGCTCGAGGCAATATTCATACTTGGTGAAAGTACTGCTTGAAAGGCTCTGTCTAGAGCCAAAACATTCTCTCTTCAAGAAAACATGTACCTTGTTAGATGAAGTTCCCAAATGACCAACGAACAAGGCATGGAATAAATCAGAAGCTTATAAAATACAATGAATCCAAATGCTCATATCTTAACTGAAAAAAGAAGAAGAAGAAACTGGTGAGTTTTTTTAAAAGTAATTTTGTAATATATTGATATTTAAGACATTTAGAAATATTTTTATATCATCAAATTGATCCCTTCTATTATTAAGGTAACATATTTTGATTATTGTACGGCCTCGACAGATGTGGGCTAACTGTACTTCCAGCACTTTAATTTAAATCTAAGCACTGTGACAATGAAATGCTCTTTGGCTCTGTCTCTGTTCGGAGATGCTCTGCATTATGGTTGGCTCTAATTGAAATCTACAGCCTCAACCCTCTACTCATGTATGTTTTAGAGAGACTTAGCCAACCTTGGCTCTGGCCACTTTTATTGGCTCTATGAAGGAAGCAGGACTGTAATGTAAATGCACACAGGGTTATTTGTCTTCTACTGAGGTTGAGTCATCTTTTTGTGGATTCATTCGTGGGTTGACATGATCCTTTTGACTCATCGTCAACTTAATGAGAATGGCTGATCAAGGGAGTTCCCTTGTGAAAGTCACACACAACAAAAGCAGAGGAGTTTCTACCGGTGGCTAACTGTGACAAACAAACACTCTCACACATGCACACAGATGCTAATGTAGAGACTAAATGAATATATTGTACGTGTTTGAATAGTTTAGACGTAGACTTTATGGACATGAAATGTTAGAACACACACACAACATATACCTTCTAACACATGGGTATACATAACACAAACACATGCACATTTGTACACAAAAAAACCTTTCTGCACACACACACACACACAACATACCAGTTTCACAAATGCCTACACAAAATATGGACTGAATATTTTAATCAACGTTTACAGACACAAATGGTCTTAAAAGTGCCAAAATGGCTAATTTTATGTGCAGGCGCAATGGAACCAAACATCTGTAGAAATGTAGAAATGAACTCAGTGTCTTTACAGGCTTAACAGCCTAAGTGTCTTATTTCTTTGTTGTTGATGTTATATACTTATCTTTTCTGTTTCTTTCTTTTTTTCTTTTTTTACAACTGCTTGCATTTTCAATGTTCTGATGTTCTATTTTGACCTGCTATCTCTGTGAAAAATGAAACTGCTAATTGTGTCATATTTGTAGTTCTCATGGGCCCCCTCTGATCTGTCTTTAAAGTAACAACTCTCAGCAGTCATGCATGTTCAGTTATATTTCTTTCTTTTTTTTTAAACATATTGATTAGATACACAGTCAGTGAGAGCACGTTTTTTAATCAACTAGATCCACCAAACACATATGTGATTATTTAGATATATATTCAGCTTTTTCCCAGCCAAAGCTTTTTATGGTTTACTGTTTTCAGCTTTAAAGGTACAGGCTCGTCTAGCCTGAGCTGATATTACACTGGTCACACAGATATCATGCTGCTGGTATTGCTTGCCATGCCCTTGTTTCTCAGGCTTTCTTCAGGAAAAACCAGAAGGAATAATAAGAATGGTGGTATGACTGTGCCCTTTTAAAGATTGAGTTTACTTTTGCTGCACGAATTAGTGTTATGATTGAGTCCTGGGACTGTTCTGTTTCTTAACATTATTTATTTACTTTTAGAATAAATGAATTTAATAGCCTACAAAGTTATGTAGATTAATAAGAAACTTGTTGCAGTCTTCTTTGTTTTCTTGTAATCCCAGACCCACTCCTCTGGACTCCTTGCTACTGGTGGTCTTTTGCTGTATGTTTGTTGTTGTGTGAACGACTGAATGTGAATTCAATCAGATACAGCATGGTGAACAAGAATCAAAACATGTTAAGTGCCTGAAAATTTTGCACAATACTACAAGCGTGATTTGTGTCTCACTGGGAGAATGTATGAGAATTATATCTGCTCTCAAAATACCTGTTGTGTCACATCACAGCTCTGCATGAGTGCATTCTGAACATGTCACGGAATAGCATTCATATTGGTATAGAGTACCAGTCAAACATTCAACACACTCTCTCATTGAATTTAATGGGAAAATGTGTCCAAACTT
The DNA here is from genome assembly GCA_028567055.1 of Leptatherina wallacei. Classification (NCBI taxonomy): domain Eukaryota; kingdom Metazoa; phylum Chordata; class Actinopteri; order Atheriniformes; family Atherinidae; genus Leptatherina; species Leptatherina wallacei. Next base: position 22,179,066 of record JAOXYM010000004.1, on the reverse strand, counting down.
TTGACTGGTACTGTATGTGTGTGTGAGTGTGTGTGGCTGACAGACATTGTTATGAGGGTTCTTTCTATGGAAGGAGAGACGGCTGAGGCTGGATATCTGAAGAGTGTTTTAATTAATCTGCCTTTTAGTTTCAGAGGCTATTCAGTAACGCTGTACTCATACAGTCACTTCATGTCACTCATACACACACACACACACACACACACACAAATGCATTTATAATCCAGTTTTGATACACAAGCAGCTAGTGCTTGCATGCTGCCAGTACACATACTTGTCATTTACAAGTATTCACACTGAACACAAACAATCAGCAAGTCTGCCGTATTATAATTACATGCGTATTCACATGTTCTACACAGTCACACACAATTTACACAAACCTGTCATTTCTTCATTTTGCTGGTTGAGAAAATTCCATTTCACCACTTTTTGTAAGGATTTCATTCTTTACCCTCCAGCCCCTTTACTGTATACCCGATTAGCATCAGCACAGCAGGGTAGTTACCACTTTCATTACTAAAGTGGTGTGTTGACTTCCATAACGCCCGTATTGCAGAAAATAAATGCACAGTAAATGTGCAACCCCATGCAAGGCTGTGTTAAGTAAAAGTAAGGCTTTATGTGTAATCTGTTAAACCTTAGTGTTGCACTAACTGTGACTTACAGCTAAAGTAAATCAAGAGAAATAGGTAGAGGTATGAGAAAGTGAGGGAGAAGATGGCAATTTATTCAAGGAAAATAGGAAAATAACACATTATATCAAGAGGAGAAGCTCAAGCTTAGAAAATAAACTGGAGGGCTTGGCGTCTGTGGTGCATCTTAGTCTCCCTCTGATAAATCTCTGTGTAAATGACCTTGGCGCACAGTGCTACAAAAGAGAGACTGGATTATTTTGGGTGTCTAAATTTTGACAGCCTGGTTGAGAGCTGACAGTCAAAAATATCCTGGAGCCAGGTGTCGAAGATAAACGTGATCAGTGATGCACCTGTACAGTAGTCAAACTGGGGCAAATGTCAGATAAATTCAAAGAAGAACGCTAACACGGATATGTTTATATATGAATAAATAAAAAATGCCTCTCTTCCTGCCCCGTCTTTATGTCTCAGTCACATTACCATTTCTGCAACATTATACACATACAGCTCATAAAACAACAATAGTGTTAAGTTTACTTTGATAATTGTAATAAAAACAAGGAAACTCATCAGCACAGAGATCAGCAAATATACAAAGAAATGGGGAATTGGATAGGCAAGTCTGATTTGTTAATTAATGTCATTCCTGTGTAACCACAGTTTCAAGAAAACTTACAGAGAAATCCCTAAAGATCAGCAAAGAGACAGCATCATCCCATTGTCTGCCAACACACGAGTCATTCAGCCCCAACTGACTGAAGTACAACACATTGAAATATACACAGTAGAAAACAGAGGCAATACACTACCCCCTGCTCCTTCTCACTTAAATAACAATTGCTTTGGCAATTACGAACTCCAGAACATGATCTGAGGGAAATGAGTTTGTGCTTTCTGACACTCCCTGGGGCAAACCAACCCTGTAAATTTAATAACATGCATCTGAATACAGAGAATGGTGGAAAGTAGAGGCAGGTTGTAGTGCATGTTGATGGGGTGCATATTGTGATATTCCTTGGATAAACTATACAGTAACATCTGGCGGACACCAATTTGTCTCTCTCTTTCTCATTGCACTCTGTCACATCTTTCAAATCAGATCTCCCAGAATTACTTTCACCCCCTCACAGTACATGTAGCTGGAAGCAGCAGTAGGCTCATAAAGATTGACAATCACCTTGAGAGTTTACAGATTTAAAAAAATGGCAAGTTTCTCTTTATTGACAGTCTCTTGTGTGATAGACTGATGTATTTATTTATGAATCATGAATTTGAAAAGATGAATGTTGGTTTTGTAAAGTCTGATAGAACAAACTTTGATCAATTAATCTGTCATCTGAGAACTGGGATATATACTGTATACTGACACATCCTTTCTCAAGATACATTTTTATGATGATGTAATCTGTTATGACAGTCCTGCGACTATTATCTCACAGCTCATGGATATAGCAAACCATTACCGTAAACCTTCTAAGAAACCCTTGTTTTCCGGTTGTTGGACTAAAACAGACGTGAGCATTTTACAGTTAACACCAAAGCTGCTCATTGTTCTCCAGCAAACTTCACTGCATCTGAAAAACATCACAATGCTTTGTCTGTTGATTATACGAGATGTGTTTTTTTTTCTCCATCCCACACAGTGCTTTAGGTCAGTGGTTCACTGTGATGTCAAGCCAAACAATCGATTACAGGCAGCAACAGCAGTTGCTGTGGGCGACGGGCGGAACAGTCAAGGTTGCTAGGTAGCTGATAAGAACACGGACTCTCATTAATTACCTTCTGCCGCTGTGGTAGAGAAGGTGCAGGCTGGTGAATTTTGCTGCGGATATACAGGCACAAACACTTACATGCAGAGTATACAGCTATATGTACATCACATTTAAACATTGATGACCTTTCTAAACCAGTATCTATCAACTGAGCACAAGGGAGGAAAAAGCAAAGCAAGAGAGGGGTAGAAATACCTTTTTCTTTGTTTGTTTCCACTGTGATGAAGTTTAATGTGTCATCCCCTGGACCATAAAAAGGCTGGTAGGTTAGGTATCATATCCACCATTATTGCATGAAACATATCCTTCAGCATTCATGAAGTAAATTTTCTTCTTGCCTGTCCAGTAATTGGATTGGATGGGCATTGAAATGTCTCAAAAATCTCAGCATTTGCAACAGGGCATAAACATCAAATATTTAATGCCCCAAGCAATCCCTTCTTTTTGAAATTTGCTTGAAATGTAAGCATCATTACCTCAACAGTTGAGGGCTAATTTGAGCAGTTTACTAGAAAATTGCAGCCTCAAGGCAGTGATACCATTCCCATCAGCTCCGGTCAGAGACATAATCTGCATGCACCTCTGACAAGCAAACTCAGAAGGGCTTGATTTGATAAGACAGTCTTTGTGTTTGTGTTCCGTGCTGACTTTCATCAAAGCTGCTCTGTGAAAAACAACGCGACACCACTGTTGATTTTTATTTGTGCACAGCTTTGATTTGAAAAGCTACCTTATCAAATATGCAACAGTATATGCATGAATTTTTGTCTGAATGCTGTTTAATGTGAGAAGCAGCTTGGTTAAAGGAGCAATTCTCTTTTTTCAAATTAGGTATAATGGATAAACCTGCAGGATTAGATAGAAAGCATTTTACCGGCAATTCTTTCTTGCAAAAATATACACTAATATACACTTGTTTTTTTAATTTATTCTTTTAAACCATACTTCTGTATGTATCCCAATAGGTGTCAATTTTCTGAGCTTGAAAATCTAAAAATCTATCCTGTAGTTGACTCAACCTTACTCTAACTGCCAGATAGCTATCTAGGTTCAACTTGTTGAAAATGAATCACCTCATCGTGATTCTCACATTGCTTATTAAAGGTACAGCTGTCTGCAACAGCCTGATGTTGGTCTGGATTCAGATAAAAGCTCAAGAAAACCTTTTAGCTTAAGCTCAGAGGGAGAAAGTTAGGCCCCCAAGACTAGTAGTCTTGCATTACAGAGGTGGATAGCAGAGTGTGTACACCAGCATCTATGCACAATCAAGGTTTGGGTTTAGGGATGCTGTTAAATACAGTCAGGCATGCTGTATGTCATGTTTTAGGGTCATTGATGCCAAGCTTCATAAACATGCAAGGTTGAAGAGTGTTACTTGAGTTAAATAGATGGAGAGGTTTATGAGAACTGAGAGGATAAAAGGCTGGGAGGTGGGCTGAGGGCAAGAAGAGAAGGGATTCACATTTATCTCTGGATTGAGGGAATAAGGAAAGCAGGAGGGAAGGAAGCAAAGAAAAGTTTATAGAACTTTAGCTGATAGCAAGTTGGGTGTGATACAATAAAAGCATTTTTTATATATGTTCCGATTTATAATTGAAGAATTCCCTTATTACTTTAGACAGGATATGTGTAAAATTTGTTTACGTCAAGAAAAATGGGACATATGTTTTTAAAGTTTATCTTCTGAGGTATTGCACTCTAAATATGAATCTAGGGACTTTTACTGGTACATTAAGCTACTTATAAGTCCCTAAAATCTATATGTTCAAGCCCTTGTTTACTTTTAACATATCAGATAAAAAAATCCAAATCAGCATTTTCTATGTGTAGTTTAGATAAAAGAAAACATCGAATGTTCTACAACTTAAAGAGATACCTGTGTAGAAATAAAGACATAATAGCAAAGGACTGAATGACAGAGTGGTGAAATAAGGCAAAAGAGGAGTGCTCAAGAGAAATGGGTCAAAGAACAGTGAAACTAGAGACATATAAAGGTTAACACATCCAAAAAGCATGATCGCAAAAGAAGATACAAAAAATTGAGGCTCTGTGCTTGAAAAATTGCTCTTGTGAGCAAACCGAGCCATTGGGATTATCTAAAAATGATAAGACAATAGCATGGCAGGCGTTGTTTGAGCTTATAGGTTTACAGAAATCAAAATCAATGCCACTTTTATAACTTTTGAGCAAGAAGGTAGCAGTTTAGAAAAATCTAAAATAACACTTTGCCACATAAATCAAGGCCTTTGTTGCTCTGTAACTATTCAAAGGTAATGAAACACAACCCCATTTGGGGTTTAGTTCAATAAATCATCTTCTACACAAAATGTGGAATAAGGCTATTATCAAAGATGGAGAAGAGAAAAGCAAAGCGGTGTTCAGAAAATTATCGGGAATATCTGTAGAAACAAGTTAATATTTTGGTGGTTTAAGTGCAACACTCAGTGGCTGCAGTTAGAAAAAAATCTAATTTAAATAAATGTTATATGGCTATTTGTACATCTGACATAAAACATTCATCTTGCAGACAACACTTGCACAGTCCCCAGGACTCACCATGGAAGCAGATCATGTGAACTGCTATTTTGGAGAGTGGTATAGTCTGTTAGTTAGTTTTCCATTTTAGATTTAACAAAACACCACTAAACCAGTGCAGCACCTCCTATAACTCTATAGGATATGTCTTCATTGAAAGAAATACATCATTCGTTACATCTTTTCACATTTTCCCAGTGAGGAAGGTGAGGAGAAAGGAGCTTATTTTCAGGTTTTGCTGGACCAACCCAACTTCAAGATAAAAGGTGAAATACCTATCCATCCTTTGTCTAGACTTGCTTATTCTAATTCAGGGTCACAAGGGGGCTGGAGCCTACTCAGCGTCAATTAAACAAGCAGCAGGGTACACTGGGAACAGGCCGCTAGTCCATCACAGGGACAACTTAGAAAAAACACAGTGAGAATGTGAAAATGGCAATCAACCTTGCCTTTGAAGCATGTTTTTGGACTTTGGGAAGAAGTACCGGAGAGTACCTTGAACTTTAGATTACCAGGCATGCCCAGAGAAACAAACATGCAAACAGGACAACCACAGAAAGGCCCTTGTTGAGGTTCGGTCTTTGGGTGCTCTCATGGTATATCATCATCTTAAATAAGCCGCTTTCAGACTTGCATTGCGGGATAAGTGCGGTAAAGTCCATCCGCTCTTTAACCAGAGTTGTTTTTTCATTCATATCACTTCCTTCCAGACTTTTTACGTCCCGACTACGTTCAGATATGGGGAAATGTTCCACATAAGTCGATGGGCAAGATGTCTTTGTGGTGCGACTTGTCCGGAACATTTCTTGTGCGTTCAGGCAAAACGACGTGCCGCAACATTTCCGCTCTTATGACATGGGGCCTAGCCGATGAATGTCCACTACAGCTCCGAGCTAAAAGAGCGGAACGTTTGTCTGAATGCAACGGGTATAAAAGACAAAGTCTGACGGGCTATAGTCTCAGAATCAGCTCAGATTTTCAACCTATCTTTAACTCCCCTTAATCATTACCATTTCTGGAGCGATAACCTTTTATTGAAATGTCATATTAATAAATACAGCAATGATTCACCCTTTGGGATACAACAAACAACCCTTGTTGTTTCTGTCAGTCAAAGAAACACAAGGTCAGTCTTTTTCAAAGGAAGGAGCCTCTCCCAAAATATATCAAAATCTTCTTCAGCAAACCTCAGAACCATATAAGATTACTTAGATATTAACACTTCATTCACTTTCAGCCTCTAACTGTGGAAGTGTGACCACCGTAAATTCATTAATTATTTCTTAAGAATTGATATTGGAATCAAAGACATGTCCATGATATCACGTATCAATCCCTTTCACTGCATAGAAAAAAGAGTAGCTGAGTTAAAGATATAGGCAGACAAGAGGCTTCAAAGAATGCCAAAATCAGCATGCAGTGTATTATGAAATATGATGGAGGCAGTTTGTTGCTCTGTGGGCAGTACAGCTCACTTGGCATGCAGAGAGGTGGCGAAGTGAAGGAAGACAGAGAGGACAAGAGTCACTCAGAGACAGATGGAAGGAGACTCCTAAAATGATTCAGAGCGCTATGTGGACGAGCAGCGACCTCCCGCCTTCTCTAAAAAGCTTGTCCCATCTCCCTCTCCTTAGCCAAGTTGCTCTCTTAGCCTCTCTCATTGCCTCATTTTCCCCCTTCCTCTCCCTGAACACCCGCCCCTCCTTATACTTCACTTCCCACCTCCTCTTCAGCTTCCTAGCAGAAATGACACACTGTTTCTGGGGCTTCATCAGGCTGGCATTTCTGTGCAGACAAAGAACAGTCTTTGTTTTTAAAATTGAATGAATGTCCACTAGAACTATCATTCACATAATTGGATGTTATATGACCAAATCAACCCATACATGGTCATTTATGGTGTGTAAAAGAAGCTATAGTGCCATGTGGTCTTTGTTGCCAGTACATAAATATGTTATATAACCTCCTGTGTGTGTAATGATCACTTGGCTTGTATACCTGTATGTGTGTGTAGACTTCAAGTTTCCTCAATTTTATGGGTGTCTATATGTGAGTCAGTTGATCAATGTTCATCCCCTCCTACCTGACAGAGGGCTTGTTATCAAAGCCACTTACCCTGATCAGAGTAAATGAACAGAGAAGCAGAGAGAGAAGGGACAGAGGGAGGGAGAGGGGGTCCAGTGATTCAAAGCTGATAAAACCGCAGGGCGGCATTCTGTGGGTTCCAGGCTGATCTTGCATTAAAGGTTCTTAGAGAGCAGGACAGGGGAAGGTGAGATATGTAGACAAAAGTGTGTGCTAGGGTACACACACTTTTTTTTCACACCAGATAAAGAAACAAGCTCACTAAAGGTCTTTTTAACCATTGATTTGAAACAGATTTTTTTGTTGAGGTCTATTAATATTTTTTGTTCACTTGACATTCATTAAATAAGTGTCATGACAAATTGTACAGGTGAATCAAAACCAAGGAGGGAGATAGAAGACAAAGATAAGAAGATTGAAGTGGTTTTTGGCCTGAAATCAAATGAGCCCCTCTGAACACTCATTCTCTTTGGATTCGTCCATTCAAAAGACCTTGGAAAGCAACAGTGCATCCATCATTTAGTATTACAAGTGTCACTGCATTATTTATTTTTCAGGCTTTGTTAACTTGGCCTGCATTGTTATTGATCCTCTAATGAGGATATGGAGTGTAATGACTGTGCCTGAGAGGCACTTACACTTAATATCTGCAATTTGGCATGAATTCAACACTTTGCCATCTCAATCGTCAATTTGTGTCTCCAAAATATTCTACCGCATGGGTCAGAGTTTCCATGCATGTGCACACTTTGTCCTGTGAAGCTTGTTATTATGGATCCTAATTCTTTTTGCAGGGAAGGTGGTGTGTGTGCTTATTTTAGGACATTTGTTCATTTGCTGCAGTTGTGAATGTTCTTTATTGTAAAACAAGTTTTTAGATCTAAGTTTTGATGGTGGTTTACAAGTTTTTATCAGTGTTTTTACTTGGGTGAAAATAACTGACCAGGAAAGATCTATAGCTATATAGGATGTGTAGTAGCAAAATAACAGGTTGAAAAGTTCAGATTATACAGAATAAAGCAAACGAACCGTAAAACGTATTGTTGTACAGAGGTTTAAAACAACTTGTACTTGTTATTAGAAAGAAAGAAAATAATAATCATGGTCCAGCTTTCTCAGTCATCTTTATGGGTGTTGGTCACAGCTGACGCTTGTTAGGGATGTGATATTTGAGCTCTTCACTCACCGCAGTGGATGTTTTTGCCATGTTACTTCAGCTTCTGACAGTGTGTGAAATTATATTTTAGTGACATGATAGCACAGTAGAAGGTAACGTGTGTCTCCTGTAAGTCTGAACTATGTTCACCAGGTGTGTGAACATCATATTCCCCCTGAGTAATAACCATGGAATCATAGCTGAAAGTGTAAAATTGTGAACATAGCTGAGACGAGGGGGCATGACATCGTTGTTATTACCAGAATAATCATGTGTTTGGAGGAGATCATTTGGTTTATTGTTTCTTTATAGGCTCAGGCGGTTATTATCCACCTGCAATGTCATAAAACAGCCACATTTAACTTCAGGCTCTTCACATTATGACCTCACGTCCTTTATTTCACCAGCACTTTGAAAAACTGTGCACAAGAGTCTATAAAGCCCACAGGAGTGATTTTTGGGTCAGCACACAGTCTCAGAGGAGGAAACAGATGTTGTAGAGTAAATGGAATGACCATTAACTGACCCAGTGCCCCTACTGCCACTTTGTATCATGACTGTCATTAGAACAAGACATTATTTTACACTAACTCGTCACCTTGTTAAACAATTTATGTCCACACATTTGTCCTCTCCTCTGCAGTAACATACATCTTATATTATAATCGTATAATTACGTTTCATGTGCTGTTGTATGACTTTAATCATATGGGCCTAATCAGTCTCTTTGACTCTGCTCTCCAGCTGTTGCCATGGCAATAGCCCCAGGTGGCACATTGGTGGTTTTCAGATCCAGCACATTTCTCACGCTGCTGAGCTATCACCCCCATCTCAATTAGTAGCCAACAATAGTCTCTCTGAAATGATCATCTGCCGGATGAACTAATCAACACACTTGACACCCTTCATCTTAGGGGAGAATAGTCTCTCCCTTCTAGCTTTTCATAGGTAATTCTGCATTTTCTGGGACCAATATGAACTCTGGCTCTCTCTCATCATTCTACTGCGGTCCTCTCTCCTTCCCTCGTGCTTCTTGACTGCAACTGATCTTTAATTTTAGAATAGGTTGCGAGAGTGGAGTACTGTCATTTTCAAGTAAATTTCAAGTGAGATTCAGGTTTTATTTTTCTTTTGCATAGAAGCATTGGCTTGCTTTTCTCATTTTTAGCCTTTTCAGAGATACAATGGGTGTGTTTTCACTCACAACTGTGACCTAACATGTGCAAATATCCAATAAGCATCATCATCACCAAATTATAAAAATAAAGGAAAAAATATGTATACTTAAAGAGAAGCTTGCATTTGGGCGACCTGGGGAAAGGAGAAAAGTCTCATACTTTAAACGTTAAATGCCCAAATAAATACACAGAAATATTTGGTTGCATTTGATTAACCATGATAATGTATTGTTTTTCTGTCTCTCCACGTTAACCCTGTAATAAACTAGCGGTTTGTCCAGGATGCATCCTGCTTTATGTCTAAAAGCATACAAGTATATACAGTATCAAAAGTTTGGACCCACCAACTCATTTATTTGAGTATTTGAAGTAGGTAAGTTTAAACTTTTTAATTGCAATATAAATATGAGTTAATCCCAGTTATTACCTCATGTTATACCCATGATTTGCTCTTTGATGGTATTTGACAGAATGTAGAGAAACAATATATATACACTAATTTTATTAATGTTGTATGCATTAAAAAAGAGAAATGCATTTTACATGTGAACCATTGCGTATCAGGCTGTGTCCCTGCAGACTTTGCAGCCTCTTAACTCTGACTTCATTGTGACCACATATAGCAACAATAACACCGTGCACAAAGGCATGCAGGCAAACAATCACTTCTTGGTGAGACACAGTGTTATGGACACATAATGGCTGTCATGCAAAATGAATCCATACACACGTCTGTAGTAGAGAGCTTTGTTGAATGCTGGTCTGCTATCATTTTCATCAGTCCTGTAAACAGATCCATAAGCGTCACATGTTCAACACGCACACATTTTGTAGCTCTGCCCTTATCAGACAAAGCTTTAAAAGTTGTTTTAGAACATTTACTGCTCAGAAGTAAAATGGTTTCAGGGAAAAAACTAAAAGAAAATGTATGGTTAATTATTTTTTGTGATTTTTATGATTTGCTTTTAATTGCAAACCATCATCATGTAATTACAAGTATAAAAATAGAATAAGAACCCAATTAGATGCGTCAGAGTGCCGTTACATATCCTGAGCACACCCAAGCTTCCCAGAAGACCAAAAAAATATGACAATCTCTTAACTTTTCTCTGTTGCAACAATCAGATCCAAATATATCTCTGATATACATCACCATTAAAAAAACAAAAACCAAACTCATGCATACATTTACAACACCTACTCAAAATACTGCAAGACTAGTTAACTCACCAGCATGTTCACTATTTGCAACAATTTCAGTATAGACTGAGGTTTCAGTGGTGGGATTTAAATTCTTGTCTACATCATTTACACCCACCATCACTGCCTGAAGACAAGCTTCTTGAAAAAATGTTGAGGCTTTTGTTGTTGTTGTTTTTGTTAAAAATGCCTTCTTGTCATTCATATTTTATCACAGGATATTTCATTAGCAGATGATTCAGTCCTTGACACACATGTCATCAGATGATTTGTTTTCTATGTGCAAATGATTCATTTACTATGAAACTTCTTTTGTAACATTGTCGTGTTTTTAACATATTCTTACATCAACAATGACCCCTCAGATCTGAGAGCTTCCTTCTAAAGTTGCTTTTTGATTCACACCAAGTATATAATTACTTCTTTGTAGAAAATAACTGAACAAAAGACTATTTGGAACTCTAGATGAGGACATACAAAAGATTTCAAACTGCCAATATGATAATCATGATCATGAAAATATAGAATATTCGATTTTTCCCCAAAGACAATTTCAGAAACCATATTTTGGACACACATCTAACCTAACTATAGTGGGTTGAAGCTTTTATCTGAAACAAAAAAACATAGTTAGTTCTAAAATGTGACAATGTGCAACTTTGTATTTTTACACAGGCAGTCCAACCTCTTCGTGTGGCCTCTTTTTCTGACTCTTGTCCGAAATGATATACCCAAGATAAATGAAGTATATGTTTAAATGGTTATTTACTTCTAAAAGAAAACTACAATACTTTCAGTAAAAACCAGAAGATAGCAGCCCAGGGTGTGCAAAGATCTCCATTATTGTGTGTATCTCAAGGTGGCCCCTGTACAAGGGGTTGCCATCAAGAAGAGGTTAATGTTTGTCTCGACTGTCCTGCTCCTTTTACCTGATGAGTTGTCTTTCTCTTTGATGAGCTCTTGAGCAGGTGTTGTATGATTTGAACTCAGCTTCACCTTCAGCTTTACTCCATGTGTTTTTCTGGGATCACTGCTAACCACAAACACAATGATTATTTACACATTTTTAAAAACCAAGTTTTTTTTGTTTTCCTTTTCCCCCCAGGAAACATATAAGCTGAATCGAATTCCCTTTCATGTACCTCTACTTAAGGATCATGAAAAGTTGCATTTTGTGGTTTCTGTGTCCACTTTGATCTTGTTGATGGAGAGGACCAAGCCAATACTCAGTCATCAACTCATTATCAATAAGTCTATGAAATAATTATCTCAGCCAACATTAATAATGAAGCTTGAAGTTCAGTTAGAAATGTGACAGATCAGAGGTGCCCCGTGGCACTGCAGTGTGACATGCATGGGGACAAATGGAAATCAGACAAGGAGCTGAAATGTTACCATCTGTGTTTTGCACCTGATAAAAATCTGCTGTATCATAATTCACATAAGCATATCAAACAGAAGGTAGCTATTTCTAGCCATTGTATGTTCATTCTGTTTAGCATTTGTGTTATGTTGTGTACTTTGATCTATTTCTGGCGTGATTTTACAGCAGTTTGGTTGCCTGTCTGAGGAGAGGTGTGTAAACTATATAAAGATGGCAAACAAACAAGATTAATCTGTGAATTTTGTACAAACTGTAGGACTGTTTTTCTACTGAGCCTGTTATCTCTATGTTTCTTTGGTGAAGAGCGGGAGGGGGGGTGGAGTTCTCTATGTGGAGGGTGGGCTGAAGGGGAGGGACCAACATTTTTCTGTAAAAGGGTCAGGGACTGTGCAATGGCTATCTGTAATTATTAAGAGTTCTCAGAGTATAGAGGTGGAAAAAATGTCCCTTATGAAAAATTAAATAAAGTGTTATATTTGCATGATTTTCTGTATTTTCATCAAGCAGATATTTATGGGTGTATATACTGAATGGATGTATGTCTTATTAACAACTGTTTAATTATGAAAATGAAAAAGAAAAAAAAACTACTCTCACTTTCTTCTGTGAAATAAGGTTTTCGTAGCTCTTTTATCACCAACTTAGATGTTGTTGTCTTTATCATGCCCTCATTCCTATCAAACTGATATAAAAGTAAGGAACTGTATGTGTGATTTATTTTTTCACTTTAATAATACAAACTGGCTGCACATAATTGGAAAGCCTGATTAGTCACTTTAACAACGATGTATGATTTGTAAGGATTGTGCTTCTGTGGAATGAGCACCACAGATAAACATGTGCCCCCAAAATCTCCTACGTATTCTGTTGGTATTCACTCTTTTTTGAGTTCCATGGTAGCTTGGATAATTACACTGTCCCACAGTCATGAGGAAAACATAATACATATTGGTCATTTTTGGACTTTTAATTTTACACTGTCAAAGACCTAAATAGCGTGTAGTAGATCCTTACATAGCCACAACAGCAGGGCTCCTCCTCCTCATACTGGTCACCAGTCTGGTCATATTGCCCTATGGGATGGCATCTCCATTCCTCAACCAGGAGTTCTTAAAGATACAGTGTATAACAAAATCAAAGGTCCGTAACATAAAAACTTAAATCATTAAAACCTGTTTTTCTATTGGTATCTAATCACTTTACTGAAATAACTGTTATGTTTTTATTCTCTTAGAATGAGCCATTTATACTTGTCGCATGTTCACATGCAGCTGCTATATTTGTGCCACCATCTTTTTATGTTGTCTCTAAATGGGAAAACTCTGTCCATGAAGTGAGAACCCTCTGACATTTAAAACGGCAGTACTGGCTTTGTCTGATTGGTGCTCGTGCACCATTTGGGATAAGTTTGGGATGCTTTAAAAGGCACACAGAGGAAGACACTACACACATTTACAATTTTGACATAATTACCTGTAGTGAGGTCATAATTACCAGAGGCCACTGAATCCCAGATGTAAACATGTTTGTCTGGGAGAATCTTGATCAATGACAGCCACTGTCCATTAACAGCTGTGCTTGGCCTTTGAAGTCATTGCTATGCCCATCTTTACCTCTAGATGTCAGTCATTCTTACACATTGTAGCTTTAAAGGTCAACCATTGCGGATGTGTCAGTCTCTATAGCACATACAGTATGACCACGCCGATCCCACTAGTGTTCATTTGGGTTGAGGTCTGGATGAATGGAAGGCCATTCAATCCTACCCACTCCCAAAATCTGGGGATATTCTCTGATGATCCTGGCTCTGTGAGAAAGAACGGTGTTATCCTGGAGGATGAAGTTAGGTTCCAGACTCTGGATATGGGATCGCCGCTGACTCTAGAAACTAATTCTGATATGTGTGTCTCTCATTTAGTTGCCAATCACATGCCAGTCATATGTCTGTGACTGGTACTTGAAGGTAGTGAAACTCCTTGAAGCTCAAAACAAGAGTGGATACCAACAGGAGAATATATGAGGGGATTCTTGGGCGGCACTACTCACACATACAGCTGTTTCTTGTTCCACAAATGTATAATCCTTACAAGTTATACCTTGTTGTAAAGGTGACTAATCATGCTTTCCAATGATGTTTAATACAACACCAATTGGTATTATCAGAGTGGAGAAATACTAGATCAAACCATTTTTTTCCCCTTTTTCTGCTTGTTTTTTTCTGCTTTTTCTAAGAACTGCTGGAAAAAGCAGCTCCTTCAACTGCACCCTAACAAACTCTTCTTTCAGCATTTACCCATGAGGCAGATTTACATTTATGAATCAAAGCTTCAAAAGCCACCTTCTCACAGAAAATCTCTCAATATGTTACACCAGCTATTTCCTTTTTAAAATGGCTACCTTAGGGGAGGAGTATTTTTCTGACAATATTTAGTGCTTTACATAATAAGAACAGTTTACAATAAAAAAGACAATTTATGCATATCAAAACATTTTTAAAGCCTTCACACACCAGTATATAACAGAAATTTAAAAACACACCTCATTATTGTCCTTTTAAAAGACAATCATACATGTGCACTCACACACACACAAACACACACACTTTGCATACAGAGCAGCCAAAGCCACCGGTGTGGAGGAACCCCCTGAGGAAAAACACTAGAGTTAAAAAGTAAAAACAAGATCAGATAAACTTAGAAACAATAAGAACAGATAAGAGCAACAGGAACAAAAACTACATATAAAGGAGTTCATGAAAATGAAATAAAATAAAATCAATTAAAAGCTAAGCTAAAAAGGTAGGTCTTAAGTCTCTTTTTAAAAATATCAACAGTCTCTGCGGCCCTGAAGCTCTCTGGCAGGCCGTTCTACTGTCAAGGGTCATAGTAATGGAACAGGGCCTCACCGTAAGTTTTAGTCCTAACTTTAGGAACAAATAAAAGGCCCGTACCAGAGGACCTTATGGTCCATGAGGGCTCATAAGCAGGTCAGATAAGTAAGAAGGCCCAAGACCATTCAGACATAAACCACTATGGGGTATAGATGTAATGTGATGGTTAGCAGCATTTGATATTGACACTTCTGTAACGATTAAAATGTGAGTATTAACAGCAGCCTGACTGTTGGACAGCTCTACTGCCACACATGGAAATGAAACACATTTATTATGCAGTTCATGTACTTCAGCAACCTGAACTGCGCTTTGAGAGTTTTGTTTGCTGGTGTGAAGCCGTCTGCCCTGGAAACGATGCTGGTGGCCTGCAGCGTTCAACAGAGATTGGTTGGTGAATGTGAGTACTTGACTTTGCCCTCCTCCTTGATGGGAACGTATTGTTGTCTGACCTTTAAGTTCCCTCCATATCTCCCACCGTGCGTCTCTCACTGTTTTTTCTCCCTAGTGCTATCTCCTCATGAGGGCCAGGGACTTGACAACTGATTTGAAGCACTGCAACAGTGACAACATTTTGTTTAACAATATCTCTCCTCTCCTATCACCTTTTCTTTGCTGCATATTCTAATAAATTCTGTCACCTTTGAGTGTTTCTCTATAATGTTACTATCCATCTCCCTCCATTGTTTTAATGAGAGTGAAAGAGGGAACATGAGGGTTGAGTATCAGCATGCCGAGCATCCATTCCCTTTTTCAGGAAAAACCTACTATTTGGGCCACAGAAACCATGGCAGCTCCAGATAATTGGTTAAAGAGACATACACAGTCCATGGATATTTCCAAACAGTTCCTCGTAATATGACAGGAACATTGACGGGAGAAAACAAGACAAGGGGAAACGATACACCTCTTTCAAGCTCCAGTTGGTAGACATGTATTTACAGTCACATGGCTACAGCAGAGGTTGGCCAATGAAGTTGATACTTTAAATAGCTCTATGATAAATTAATGTTTGCTAATTTTGCATGATTGTTTAATGAAATCACACAGAAAGCATGGCTATGTTGAGGGATCAATGTTCTTGAACTCTTTCACAGAATTAAAGAACCTGCACTGTAATAAAAGCAACTTCAATTTGTTGGGCTGAAAAAGTATTTTAAGTTGTTAAAACTTAAAATTTTAAATTTTCCTCTTTAGGTACAATATTTTAAGTCAGTCCAACAAATCAAAGTAGTTGTGCACTTCAACACTGTTTAGTGAGTTGTCAGAACTTATTTCTCTAAGT
>JAOXYM010000004.1:22132017-22149040 GCA_028567055.1 Leptatherina wallacei | reverse complement strand
TAGAGACACCTGCACTGTTTGAGTGTAATGTTCAGTGCTCAGAGAAGAAGTGTTTTATGATGAATCCTTGTGCTCTGTTATTTTATAATCCTGTATAATCAAGAGTGATGCTAATGCTTGAAAGCTGGAATGCATTAGTCTGGTTATTGTCAGAATATGTTCATTCATAATGTGTAAATGCACATGCCTAGCTTATATACTGTAATGCAGTTTATTGCCCATATTGAGGGTGCAGTACCCATTTGGATCTGTGTTTTGCACTGATATTTTGGCAGCTAGTGCAAAGTTGTATTTTAGTTCTGTTATGTATTTTGTTATGTGAAAATGTATTGCTGAAAATATTGTCTGTGTGACAAATTGCATTACAACACTGGACGTGACTGCAGTAACATCGTGTCTTGTGTCTGTTCTTCACTATTCCCCTTCACAGGGGTGTAACACATGGAGCGTCCTACTTGCACGAATCAGGGTTTTTTTCCGCTTGAAGTGTTTTATGCCTGTTCACTCAAGATGAAAAAATTGAACTCGAGCGTATTAAACGCACAAACAATACGAACCCGTCATTCACAATGAAGGTAAAATGAACAGTGGCGGATTTTGAATATCCGCTACATGAATAAATTAAAGTTGTTGGTTAACAAAGAGTCATGGAAAATGTCAAAATCATTCGTTCTGTCTGTGTTCAGGCCAGTGTAGTACTAAAGTTGGTCACTAGATGACTCTCCAATACTGTGAGTTAATGAGGTCAGCAACAGCTGATGGGTCAACAAAAACCCGCTGAGTGTTATAAATAAAAAGATGCTGTCATTAGTTACGTGTTGCATTTAATCGGCTTGTCAGATCTTGAGAGGTGGAGGCGAGGAGACTCGCGGTGTGGAAATGGAGCTACATTAGCTACCTTATTGACAGCTGTCATTTTTTAGCTAACTACTCTCCTGGAAGTTGTCAGGTCAGAGCTAGTGACCTACTTACCAAAGACAGATGGACAGGTGCTCTGCTGCTTAAATATATCACCTGTAATGTGTATCCTGGAGGGATATGCAGCACCGATCCTCCCCATCAGATCATCAAACTGGGATCGGATGAGTCTGAATTTCCCTGAATGTGGCCGTTATCCAGTTGTAACTCCTGGATTAGATGATGAAATTCATCGAGCTCTCAGCGCCTCTAGAGGATCTGGTGGACCCAAACACGCAGACGTCTTCGGTTTTCCGACTTCCAAAGCAGGTAAAAGGCCACAACGTTCGTTGTTTACGGAAGTGACTGACGCTAAAACAAACAACCCTTCCCACTCCAGAAAGTTAAACTTGACGTGCGAATAAAATGCCCAAATCGAGCGAGTAAACATCCAGTATCTGGGAAGTGAAATGTAGACGCGTACGTGTATGGAAGCTTGCGCTGTGAAGGCAGGGTGAGGGATTTTTGGTGATTTTCAGATTTTTCCTCAAACGTAACTCGTGGTTGTGTCAAAAACGTAAAAGATCCAACGATTTCCTTTCAGTGGGTCAAAGTTTCATCTATTGTGACCTGTTTAAACTTTGAATGATGTTTTGTAGGTAAAAGTATGCCTGAGATCTATGTGTATGCCTGAGATCTATGTTCCCAAAGCGGCCTGGGTTTTGGGTTCATTTCATTTGCGAATTACGTGAACACCGTATGTCGGAATTACAAACAAAGTCAAAGCACTCTATTCCCGAATTACAAACAAATTACAATTACAAACAAAGTCAAAGCACTCTATTCCCAATCGAGACGCACGTTTTGATATAAATTTTATGAGGGTGCTGGCAAAGGCCTAGGAGGAGATACGTGCCGAAATTTGGGGCGGAAGCGGGAGAACTTTAAAAAGAAGTATAAAATTGCGGAATAAACGCAGACGAATAGTAATATGTGGGCGTCAATGCTTGCAGCATTGGCCCCCATAATAAATGAAAGCTAAATTTTAAAACTATTACTGCTTAAACCATCCGTTTACCCTTTCTAACTTCCACATATATCCCTCTCCCTCCTTTGCTCCTCTAACTGTCACCTGACCTCATCTCTCTGGGTCAGACAAGACTTAATTGGTGTTTGGCTATAACAGTGGCCTGACAGCACACTGTTTGACCTCCATGAGACTCACTGAATAAACTTACCAATTACTTTCTTAGTCAAAGTGAAGCCTTTACTTTTTATCATCTACAGTATATTCCTGAAGAAAAGACAGAGAGGGAGACATGTTGAGCAAGAATTTAAACTTGCATAAAGAGATATTTGTGTGTGTGTGATTTGTTTATGTGTGTGAAGTTTGTGTTTGAAGTTAGATTTTTGCTTCTCCAGAGATGTATGTAAATGTGAGATGGGGTTATGGGTAAAGTTGCTCTCAGAGGAACCAACAGATGCACAATGTCAAGTGAGTTGATTGATTTGATCCCAACTGTGATGTGGATCCAAAATAGAAACAGAAGCAAATGAAACCAAACTTAGTACAGCTACACTAACATATCTAATTTACATCCTTGCATGTTTGTCTGCTTGTAGCCTGGAAAATAATAAATATTAGCATATTAGTTTCTATGTCAAAATTTGTTATTGTAACATAAATGTATCAAAATGTGACTGTGGTGTTGCATGAGGAAAAGTTATGTATAGTGCAATAAGACCAACCCTCTGAAGATCCTTTAAAATCCTAAAAAATTTGTTCCTAAGGCCACACTCATCTACCCTCACAAAAAAATGCTCCAAAAATATAATAAATTAATATTTTTTTTCCACCTTAAATGAGTCATTTTTTTCAAACGGTTTCAGCCTGAAATATAGATATATAAAAAAGAATTACTTTTTGATGTTTTTAACCCCTCAGCGGTCATTATGCTTACAAATGTCCACTATTTGTTTATGGAAAAATACAAAAAAACTATAAAATACATTTGAAGTAGTATTTGCTTATTGTTATTATCATTAAGCCTTAGGATTATTCAATGATGTTGGCAGCAACATTGATTTTCATGCATTATTATTTCTTTCAAAGTCTCCATTTTTACATGAAAACTCACACGTGATCCTAAAGCCACACTGTGGAATTTGCAGAAACTGCTCAAAAGTTACTATATGTTTTTATTTTTTACTCCTCAAATGAGTCAATTTTTTTTTTAAAACTCAAGCCTGAAAAATAGATATAGAAAATAATTACATTTTGGTGTTCCAACCCTTTAATGGCCAATGCTTACAAATGATGCCCATGATTTATGTATGGAAAAATACAAAAAAAAAAAACAATAAAATTTCCATGAAATACATTTGAAGTAGTATTTGCTAATTATTTTTATCAGGCCTTGAGATGGGTCAATGATTAGCAGAAACATTAATTTCCATATGTTATTTTTTTTAGATGAAAACAAACACTTGATCATAAGGCAATTTTTATAAGGACTTGAATTTGATCCTAAGCCCAAAAACTGAACGATATAACATATTGATAAAATATGTGCTTGAGCCCTCTTATAAAAACACATTGGAAAAAAAGATTACTTTTAACCAGAAAAAAAGGTTGATCAATGTTTTTACCAGTAAACACCAATCAACATGAGCAGCCAGCCTGTACATGAGCATCTTCCATATAGGTTGTCTTGGTGTCAATGTGCTGCAGTAGTTGCTCAATTTGCAGCAGTGCAAAGCTGGACTTGGGTTGCAGATTCAGTCTTTGTGAGTAGGTCCCGAGATCAAACCTGTAGGTGCTGGGACATAATGAAGCGTCTCAGTGTTTGTCGGAGACCAAATTATTTGTCCAATTTTGAGATCCATCCTGCCACTATTTCATCCATCTCCATGCTCTCATCTTCGGATGATTCAGAGAAGTCATAGTTGGATTCAGACTGGTCTGTTTCCACCTCCGAGTCGTCCTCTTCTTCAGTGTCCAATTCAGAAGATGAGGAGCTGTCCTCGCCCTCAGAACACATGTCAAGACTCTGCTGCATGCTGTAGTGTCTTGCCATCTTCCTATATTTTTATAACCAATTATTTGCATAAACTACGTGAGCAAAACCAAAACAAAATTGTTTTGATTCTGGCTAAACTACCACCAAAGTGCCAGAATAAGAACCAAAACAAGCCCAATTTCTGCCTGCTGAGATATCTTTGAAGTGTCAAAGAAAGGCTTCTCAGAATTTCCCCCCTCCATTAGTTTATAACACAGTATAGTCTTCTTAGAGAAAAGACCTATGAAGCTGATCATGTAAGACATATGTGCACGTTTAGACGAACGTGCTTGGGTGCAACACATGCATTTACACACTTATGCACAGACCTTTATTTTTATACACACAAACCATTGTCCAACATCATTTGTGACGCAAACTTATTTCAATAGTATGGCACCATTGGATAACATGGTAAAAACATGATATCTTTCTGCATAATGTAAAAGATAAAAAAAGGGACACTATCTGATAGGCTGCTATAAAAATCACAAGCTAAACGGTTGTCCTTCAAAACAAAACCTACAGAAATGATTGCTTTAACCCATGTTAAGATTAATGTAGGATCCAAGAATGAATTTTCAATGGTTTTCAATGGCAGAGAGCGTGGCCTTAGGATCAAATGTGGCCGTTTTTGCATAGCCATTTTAAGCTAATTCAGGGAAATGATACAGCAATTTTAACACTTTTTATAAATAATTATCCTCTGGCAAGCTTCAGCTAATTGTATTCAACACCCAAAATGGCATGAAAATGAAACAATGACATTTTTTTCCCCCAACATCTCACAATTGCCTGATGTGTAGGATGAGCTGATCTCTATTCACTGCAGTTGCCTCTATAGTACTGTTTCTGCATGCTCAATGAGAGGGATTCGGGTTTGAATCCTGAGGGGCGTGCGTGTGGGTTGACACGCTGCGCATGCTCGTTAACCTGGCCGCTGCCAGTATTGTATTATTTACTCCGCCGCCATTAGACAACACTGACGACTAAAAATGGATAACAAGAGACCGGCGGCCTCAAGTTCCTCTCAAACACCAACACAGACTCCACGTAAGACCAAGAAAAGAAACATTTTGTCTCGCCTGACAAAAAGGGCCAAACTGAAGTCTGACCGCCGCAGGAGTACAATGAGAGTCTACATCGGAGCAGGTTTCCATAAATGGAGGGAGCTCCGATCTGCTCTGGGAATAAAACGGGACCTTCAGCTGGCTTTCTTCTTACTAAAAAGGTTAACGTGTATGACAGAAATCAGGATACATAATATTGCAAAGCTAAGTTTTTAGCATGTAACACTAACCCTACCGTTAGTGTACAAGCTAAAAAAAGCTTGTGGCTATGCTATGCTTTATTAATTGATTTATTAGCGCAAGCTGTTGTACTATTATATCGTCATGGCTGTGATTAGTTCTTAGGCACAAGGCCGTAGGCTGAGTACCGATTTCGGGCGATTGCTGACTCATCAGGCCATATTTACACATTTCTAGATGCGCTAACAATAAACTAATATTCTCAACACAAACCACTGTGTTGCCTTGGATGATGAAGACGTCGTGAAATAATCTAATCTAGCTAAATTGATTTTATAGTTTGTGCATCTAACTCCGGGCTCGGACTGAGTGCAGTGCAGGTAAACAAAGACCAACGGAGTCGAAGCAGCCCTTGTGCGTTCACAACATTGGCTTCACTTCCACTTGTCGCCAGAGGGAGCAGACTTCTGGAAAAAAGCTAAAACTTGTGCTATGCTCCTTTAATATGCAAACTAAAGGGTAGAGCTGAAAAAGCAAATTAAATAAAACAGCACATGTAACAGCTCAGTCACATTGTGTGTGAACCTTTATGCACCAATGGTCTGTTTGTCATATGAACATTCTTTCAGATAAAATTAAGTAGTTTTTTACTGTTTTAACTGCATACCTATCCAAGCAATCAAGAGTGTTGGAACTTCGTTTTGAGGAGATTTTCAAAGCTGTGGAATACCTTATTTGTGATAATATAACTGTTCAATTCAGTTCTGAATCAGTGTCAACCAAATGTTGAAACTTACAAAAATAATAATATATACAAATCTGATGTAAATCATGATATTGTTATTGAATTGTGGTTCAATAGAAACATTTTTAATAAACGAGCAAAAACTATGAGAAATGAATATACGCTACGTCACTCATAAGCTAATATTTTGTTGCGCAATCCTTTGAGGTGTACAATGCAATCAGATATTTTCTGTAACTCTCTATCAGACTTCCACACCTGTTGACAGGTATTCTGGCCCACTGCTCATTAGCAATGTGCTCTCATTGGTCTAGGACCGTATTGTTTGTTTGTTTTTTTTATAATTTTTTCAGCTCAATTAAATTAGAAAACAAATTTACTAAATTATAATTTAGCAAATTTATATGTATTATTACTTTTATCAGTCTCCAGTTATTTGACTTACTATTAAGAATGTTGTATTTTCTTTAATGAAAGGGTATGAATCATTTTGTGCAAGGCTGTATATATATTTATATATATGTATATATAACACATCTGTTGCTTTGTAGTACCTGCATTTACACACTCATAAATTTTGCTTGTCTATCTAAATAACATTTCTTCGAGACTCAATCTTTTTTTTTCCTTTTGCCTCATCACTATGCTGTTAGGTTTACAGTTTTTCATTCTTTATTCTTTCATATAATCTCACATGAAAATCTTTAATCTTTTTGCCATAATATTCATGGACTATTCTTTTTATTTGTTTATAATTTACATATGAAGTCAGTTGTCATCGCAAACCTTATTATCACAGTTTTCTGTGATTATTCAATATTTGTTTTGTCATCTGAAAAGCCACAGCAAAACAAACTGAGACTTAAGGCTTTTGTGTTGTGCATTTATTATACTGTACAGATCAGTGCTTGAATCAAAGTGCTACCCATGTTGTATCACTAGCAGCCGCCTTGCCTGAGCTTCTGATAAGGAATTTGCTCTCACTTGTCAACAATAACAATTCTACTACCTTTTCAAGCAGGATATGATTGTTTTGGCCTTTATTTTGAATTGAATAATGTGATTTTTGTTCTTACAATCCAAACATATTCAAAATAAACCTAAATAAACCTAAATGAAACAAATACAAAACAACAGCTCTAAACTGAGAGATGCTTAGACTTAGATTTAGATACTGGAAGTGAAAGAATGCTATGTGCTTGTCTAGCAAAGAAGAAATACCTGTTACATCATACAAAATATAAAGAGACATTTCACGATACATAACAAACATGCACGTTAACGCTTGTATATTCGTAGCCTCACAGCATAATCACCTAGTCATATTTTAAGGTTTTATAGCCAATAATGCACCATCAATAAAGAATATTTGGATAGTACAGTCAGACAGAAATCTCAATTTAGCTGAAATATGACTTGCTATGAGGCTAACAATATACTATTGTAGTGGACTTAAGCAGTTTTGGACCAGTCAAATTAACACATCAACTAAAGCAAAACTTTTCAGTGGAAATTTTTGCTTCCATTATTGTATGTTGTCTCCATGCATTTTGTCATCACACTTAAACTAATTCAACAGAAAAAGTTGTTGAATCTTCATCAGCATTTTCAGTTTTTTTCTTGATATGGGACATAAACTCTTTATTGTTAAGTTGACTGCAGATATTTTCTGGAATCTGACTTGACTTATTTTTAACAGTAAGAGGCTCACTGTCATCTTCATAAGTCTATCCAGATTTTCAGACTGTGGATATATGTGCATATATGTTGGAGGTTGTATCCAATGAACAATCAGCATTGTTTACAAGCTGGAAAGCAACTCAGCTCCAAGATAACCAAAGAGACATCTTCCAAAGCAAAATTTTTGAGCAAACTATTTCTGCCAGCTCATATAAACACTGCAGTTCAACAGATATAAAAACTAAAACTAAAAAATCATCAATACAGACATATTGTAGAAAATTGGATGAATATGAATTGATACTTGATAGTCACAGTCTTGTAATAAAAGGAACATCCCTGCAATGAACAAAATGAACCCACTGCGCTCAGTCAAAGGCTGAGGGGCATGTCAAACTCTAAACTCATTTAATAAAGTCATATGATATCAGTGTTGACCACGGAGACCAGGGATTCTGATTCTGATTCTGCAAAAACAATCATTTTTGGGTCAAGCGGGTTATTACATGGAAATTAAACTAAACTTGTGTGCCTCAACATATGATGGAAACCTGATTATACAAATAGTTAAAAATATATCACTAACCATTTTAAATATCATCTGTATAGTATAAATGTTACACAATACTTGATGATGTCTGCAGAGAGAGTTGAGTTGATAAAACCACAGGATCCTTTTAGGCCAATTCATATGGCTTTGCATTATCAGGAGAGGATGCAAATCCTTATTTTCCATGCCCAAACTATCAATAGTCAGTTTGATCACATGAGCAGAAATGAACCTCACAGCTGCCTGCGAGTGTAGAAATGCCTCAAATGGAGGTCCAGCAGAAACTCTTGACAATCTCGTGAGCAGAGTCAGGTCCTACATGTGTGTAGCAGGGTCAGTTGGTCAGCTGTTCCCATCCTAACTCAGATCTCTTTTGCACATGTGGATGTTTTGAGTAACTGGGTTGCTTATTTCTGAAACCTCAAGTGATACATTTGTGTGTGAGAATAGTATAACTTGTAGTTTGTTTCATGGTGCTCCTGATATTTAACATAAATCTGACACAATAGTTTGCTGACAAGTCAAAAGAAAAATCAACATTGAAGCAGGTATGAAAATACAAAATTTTGAAACATATTCAATGTAAAGAGTCTGAAGCATTTTTATCAAAAATCTGATTTCTTGTGCAGGTGGCACAGGGATGAGCAAAGTACAAAATGCAAATACAATGGCAATGTAGGGTTCGCAAGAGGGTATCCAACAGATCAGAAGCATTAAAAGAGTTGCACATTATATAAAAGCAAGTTTGTAATTCTAATGAAAAGTCTTTTTTCATAGGCAAAAAGGTTTGGGGAAAAAAACTGTTAATTCCTTTGAAATTGTGTTTTCAACAGAAATTCAGGCATTTGTTTCTATTATTATTGTCATTACTACAGCTATTATTATTATTATTATTATTGTTGTTGTTGTTATTATCATCATCAAATGAAATAAAACACTGCTTTACTTGCTGGTTTAACTTACAAAATTATAATCTAACAAACAATGTCCTAAAAGTGTTGAGGCGTATGATATGTCTTTTCTTTTTTTTTTAACCGACCATTTAGCGACTGAGGGAATGCCAGCTTTCTGTTGCATAAACAATCATATCGCAGCAAAGCAGCAGGAAGTCCTTTTTTCTGCTTTACATTTTCTTAATGAAATAAAGCTGGTCAATAGAGCACAAAAAATATTGCATATTTTTAATTTGTTTAAAACATAAATAACCTCAGAAATTAAAACTACGCATTCACAAGCTGCAATATGTGAGTAACCAATAGACTAAAGGCAGTATAGGGACCAAATTTACTGAATATAAGGTCACAGGGTGGACAGCGGTAAAAGTGACAGGAAGTTTCAAAGACAAGATTTATCCAAATCCAAATTTCTTGCATCTTTATGTTGTGCCATTGTCATTGTGCAGTGACAAATATGTTTTTCACAATGGCAAGTGAGATATCAGTACGTATAAGATGACATGGCAACATGCGAAAATCAGTGGAATTAAGTCTGAAACCATGATATCCATGCACTTAGGAAGAGGGTGGAGAAGCCAAGTAGGGATGGTGCCAATACAGTTTTTTTCTCCATCAGTCATTTGATACCCGAGTTGGCACAGCAGTGTTATTTTGTTTACACTCTACAAATTCAGCAACTCTATCCAGTTCTCTAATATACCCCCTTGTGGAATCCTCCAGTACAAAGTATAGTACACAAGCGAGTATGTGAACAATTGCTTTCAAAACAGAAGTGGCTGACCCTTAAAGGCCCATTTATCCTCCCTTATGTATGTAAATAGAGACGTCTGTTTTAAACGTATGCATACGTCACCGTCCTCATACTTCCATGAATCTTTTACTTTGGCGAATGGGCTTTACCCCTGCCAACGTGAGGTTAAAAAACAAATATATTTTCGGCCTTATTAAACAGCAACACACAAAATATTCATCAACAGAAAACCATTGTATCTGTGATGATGTCCATGAAATGATTTATTAATTTATTCAAATTACACACTACACAACTTTCAGTATTTTAGTACAGGGGATTCTTCTGCTCCTGCAACACATTTTATGACTTCTGCAGAAGAAGCAGCTTCCATCACCCTAAGTGGTTGAAAAAAGTGTATATGGTTGACACTGGAATTTCAATCACAGGCATGATACAGTTAAAAGAAATGAAGTTAAGATGCATCAAAGATGCCTGATAAGAGGATAGTACCCTATATTTTTATCACATTTTATAGCCTCCGATTCCTCACAATTAAGTATGTGAGTGAGTGAGCAACGATAGTGTTAAAATCGTGATGGATGAAAAGATGATCAAATCTGGCATCAATTATTAACAGGCTCCCTTATCATAAATAACCTAAGTTCAGCTGTTAATGTGTGAACTGTGCATCCGAAAGTGTGTGTTAGGTGAAGAGGAACTCTCCTTCCTCTCCACAGATTTATCCCCCTTCACTCTCAGGGGTTGTGTGTGTATATCTGTTCATGTATTAGAAAATCAGATAAAAGAAAAAAAAACTGAATCCAGAACGTCATTGTTGTTGTTTTTTATGTTTATAATGATTGACACCCAAGATTGAGGAAATGGTAGAGAAAACTAGCAAAAAAGTGAGAAGATTCCTAGCGAGACTTTTTATTTGTGTATTTGTGCAGTATGTGCTTGAGCCTCTAACTATCCATCAAGGTGGAGTGCTTTTGCATTATTCAGGCAGTGGGCAAAAGGCAGCCTTAGCTGTAACTTCCACTGTGGTCTTACTATTATGTTTGGGTTTATGTCAGAATGATGGACTCCCAAATGAAGCTGCATCTTCTCCTCATTTCAACTTTTTTCTTCTGCCTGCAGAGAGAAACATACACTGCTACTCACCACAGTGGGAGCAGATTATGGATTCTGCTGGTGCAATTTGGAGACTAGGGCTCAAACAGCAACCCTGTTATGTTATTTCCTGATGTAAAAATATTCTCATTTCTACATCGTCTCTGCTCCTTCTCTTTCTGCTTACTAGTTTCTATTTTTCTTTTCTTTTCTTTTCTTTTCTTTTCTTTTCTTTTCTTTTCTTTTCTTTTCTTTTCTTTTCTTTTCTTTTCTTTGTCTTAACCTCTGGTCTCTGTGCAGCTCAATCATTCCCAAAACGGTGTACCAAAGCGACTGTTCATCATTCCCGGAAAATACAACTACACAGAAAATTTGATGTTTAAATTTTAAATCAACTATATAAATATTTGAAAATGCCTAAACAAATGTAGTAGTACTTCATGACGTAGAATGTTGGGAACTATGAAAATGTGAGACTTTGGAGGCCGTGATGGACAATTTGGTGGTAAAACAAAATACAAGATAAAAAAATTGACTGCGACGCAAAGCAAAGAGGTTTTTAGACCGTGTCATGAAATATCACCAGCATGCAGTTTGAATTAATCATAGCAGAATATCTCTGGTGCCAATATGGTACCATGCAAGCTGCAGTGGCAATTGGAAAACAAGAATAATTTCCACTTCGAGGAAAAAATAAATCAGCCTTCTTAAGAAAAAAAGAAAAAAAACGTAACCAGGGCAGAGTATCTGTTTAACTGTGTGAAGACAGCAGAAAAGCTCATAATGACTCAGACAAGTTGTCTTGTCCCACTATGAAAGGAGTTTGTTATTTCATGGCTAGGCTGTCTTGGTTGGTGAAAACAAACTCTCTTCTGTGTGCGCAGTTACTGCAGTTTGTTTGAGCTTGTTTAAAATCTGTCAATCAGGGTCCTTGGTGGACTTTCTTTCTAGCATCTTAGAGCAGAGAACACTGCGCATTTTCTTCTGCATTTATGGTGGTGTTCTTGATCATGCATGTTAAGCTGGACTGTTAATAATTTTTTTTGTGGTGGAAAACTCAGAATACATTTTATTATGACTCAGGAAAGTTAAGTGACATTATAACTGTATTTAAAAGGTTAGTTGTTGCTGGGTTGTTACTTTTTTAATTATACTTTGTAAACTAGACCACAATTCACTCTTTAAAATGGCATATTAATTATGTTTCAATAAATTAAGATTAGATTATCTAACATAACAACCTTTTACAGGTGTGTTTGAAAGTTGTTTTTGTGAATATTGTCAAGGCTAGCCCATCTTTGGAACCGAATCTCTGATCAGTTGCCCAGTGTCGAGAGCAGAGTCTATGCATAGAGAGTTTTATCGACCCCTCTGCATGGAAGAAAGTCGTGCGGTGGAGAGCCATTAAAATGTTGCTTGATTTTCTCTGTAAATCAATGACACACGTAGCAGAGAGAGACACAAACATTTTATGGACACTAATTAGGGTGCAAGTAGGAATTGCAGAGGCAGTTTATGCGCTTGTGTTTGTCTGTCTGTGTGTAAGTCTGGGTGTGTCTAATCTCAAACTCCTGGCTCTTGCAGTGGGTCGTAGAAAATCAATAATGAGAAAAGAATTGGTATTCTCTTTTCATTCTTTATACTATCATTTATACTATTATGAATATTGTAAAGTGTACTTTTAAGTTTCGATGCGTCTGCTGTTGGAAATTGCATGCAACTTATTAAGATAAGTGTGTGCCAGTGTCATTTTTTTGCAAATGGTTATGAGAGGGGAATATATGCCGGCTTTTCTGAGTCTTTATATACAGTATGTTTCTGCTTGCATGCACATATGTGTTCATTTAAGATTTTACGTGGGTGGAAATGTGTTGATATATAATCATATATGAGTAGGCGTGCAACTGAAGAAGAGAGGTAATTGCTTTTGACTTGATTCTTTCTTTCATTCATCCGTATGGGAGAGCCATCCATTGAGGGAAGAAGGGCAGCTGGTGTGAAGAGTCATTTGTCAACCATGTTGAAATGTTCCTAATTGGATTTCCTTGGCAGCAGTATAGTACGGTAGCGAGGGAGATGGAGCGAGCAAAAGAAAAATGAGACAAGTTAATTTACTCTATGAGATGATTTTTTTTCCTTGTTGTGTGATTTAGCTCCACTTCAAAATAACTGAAAGTCCAGAAACGGAAAAATGTATTGAATAGCATATCCATACAATGACTATTTTTTTTACTTCCCAGAGTGAAGCTCGTGTGAACTTGTCTCACGTTATCATCTCATTATCAATTTTATCACATTATTACAGTCATTCTGTTAGACATGCATGGAAGTCAGTTCTCTACCTCTTTGAACTCCATAGCCTATAATCGCTGTTAGAAATAAAAGAAAAAAGAAAAGAATGCAGAGCATGGCCAAGTAAAAAAGAAATAGCAATAAAAGATTGGATTGAAAGGAAGTGGTTAAAGGGGCAATAAGCAGAAATTTGTCATTTTCTAGATTGAAGGAATTAAAAAATGTCTATGTGAAGAACTAGAGGTGTAATTTCATCTGGAGTGTAGCATGACGTCACACACTGTCTCTCTGTGTTGATCTCCAGCCTTGTGTTTAGCAGCTGGTGCGACCGCAACGGCGTGTATGTTCATGTGAATCGCTGCCCCTGTGTTGTCCTCTCAGAGCCCTTGGCCCTCCCTCCCTTTAAAGGCGACAGGCAGTCACTTATAGAAGTGCAGATTTTCAAAGCCAAATGCCAGAGAGCAGAACAAAACATTCACCTGAAGATGACCAGGAACCAATATTACTTGTAAAAAAACAATGGCCGTTGGTGAAGAGGTTGCCGGAAAAAGAAAGGTACATAACTGTTATTAGCATTGGCCTTGAGTTTCCAAAGTCAAGAGTACTGCAAGAGCTAAAAGGGCTACCATTTGACCAGGAGGTGGTTTAAAACCTCAGAATTTTCTTTTTATCGAAAAAAAATTATAATTATGAAACAAATGTATAATTATATAGAATTTATATTTATAAGAATACTTTATTGTCTTATGGCAAATTTTTCCCATGTGCAATAAGCTTAAGTGAGCTTTACGCGGCAAGAACATCAACACTTGCTGAGATTTTACACATGTTCTGTTGGTGTCCCATGGCATAAAGTTATTTTAAGAACAAATGACCAAGTGCTGGATTACTACACATTCATAGAAAGTCTTATCTGTAAATTTGACACCAATGATGTGATCCTAACAGATTTTCAACTTGTTGATACAGTTTGACAAAGTGTAATTATGGGAGTACTTACAACTGATAACACTTGTTTAATGGAAAATTGAAGCAGATGTCCCAAATCTATTTGGAATGGAACTCAAAATTATATCCCATGATGTCATTTAATATATCGTCAAACAGACTGTTGTTTAATTAACTAATTATGTTAGGATTTAACCTGTAGCTGTAATAAACATTCTGTGCCAAACGAGGTAATGTTCTTTTGGGTAAGTATATGAGTAGTTCATTCCCTTGTTGGATATCATAAAATTGTCAAGCTTTTTTTTTTCCTTCATCTCTCCCTTTGTGATTCAGATCATTGCAAAGCCCCAAGCAGAAGGGCAGGCAGCGTACATCCAAACAAGCAAAACAATCCAACTCAGACAGGCACCAAGACAGATTAACAGCACTGGCATAATTAGTTCCCAGAGCTGTGTGTGCTTTTTTTTTATTATGCCTGCCAGTAGTGAGGAATGCAATAAAATGGCTTTGTTTGGTTTCCTCATCTACATTCTCTGGGATACCACTGTTATTGCTGTCCAACTGGCTCATGAGACTCATAGTGCATCTTTTATTGTAGGAAATCCTGAAATTTTCCTTCCACAGACAGATATGACAAAAATGCTTAAACAAACTTTAACAAAGTTAAAAGAAAATGCTTACTTAAAATTGTTTTTTTTATAAGAAAAATAATTCTATTTAAAACTATAACTATAAAGTATACTTGATTTTTTTTTCTTGATTTTTCATTTCATTTTAACCGCCTTGAAAACGAAATACTCCATCTCAAGGGGTTTATCCAAATAGATTAAGAAATTCAATATAAAACCGGCCATGTCAAAAGCAACATGAAGTCTTGAACTGTTAAAGATATATAAGTGTGTGCGTGTCTGTCATTGTGCCTCAATGAATGTGTTTTAAAGAACAAAATTACAACAAAGAATATATGAGCCTGTTGACTGTTGAGGTGAAGCATGTGGCCTTTACACAAAAGGTGAAAATAGCTTTGAATTACAACGGTTTTGAAAAAGGAAAGTTGTTTTTTTGTGAAATAATGCAGGTCTGCTTAGCGTTTTTTTAAGAATAGAATAGAATAGAATAGAATATATCTTTATTGTCCACCAAAGTGGAAGATTTTCTTCGGCTCACCATCACAATAGACACGCACCTCACATTACTATATGGCTTGCATGTGTCTGGCTTTTTTGAGGATTTCCATGTTCTGGGTACTCCAGCCACCAGGATGAAGTTGAACAGCCTTGAAAAAAACTCCTTTTAAATGAGAAGCACAGGTTTTAAGAAGACAAGCTTTCAGCCCATCTGGACCAGTGTCCTCATTTGATTTCAGTCTAGAAAGCCTTTTCCCAACAACTTCCTCTGGGATCAATATTGAAGATCCTGGAGGGAGATTTTTACAGATCTCATCAGTCTAATTTAATCATCCACAGTATCAAATCTACAGAAAAATCGTCTCAGCTCATCCACAAAATCTTGGCCATTGCTTACAGGAGGACTATTGTTTTTTCTACTGTTTTTACCCTTTGGTGTGTTCAGACCATCCCAAGCCTGTTTTAATGTCACTAAAATATTTATTCTCTATTTTCTTCTTGTACTAATTTTTTTTTTTTGCTTAAATATACTCCCCCTCAATTGTCTCCTTTTCTCTTGCAATAATTCTTTATCACCACAACAAAATGCAGCACTTTTTTCATAAAGACAGATTTTCAATTGTTTGGAAACCCAGAATATGTTATTTGGAAATATTTTCACAGTCTTTGTTTCAGTCACAGTGTCCTCACAGAATCGAATAGCCTATATGATGTAATAGTGTCTGTGAGTTCATCTTCATCCTGACATGATTCAGAGAAAATATCCCAGTTTTTGTCATCAAAGCAGTCACTGAGTTGTTCTTTGCTTTCACTCTTTTAACCACAGCCTTGTATTTAGGCAAGAGATGGATCACATTGTGATCAGATTTTCCGAGGGGGTGGTCTGCATACGACTTTATAGGCCTCAGTGATGTTGCCATAGCAGCGATCAAGGGTACGATTTAAACATGTGGGGCATTCTACATATTGTTCGAGTGTAGGCAAGTAGTCAGACAGATTACATGAGTTAAAATCCCCAAGAATAAAAACGGGCTAGTCTGAAGAGTGAGCAAGTGCATTGTTGTAGCTTTCAACTATTCTGAGGCACAGCCTGAACGAGCTGTCATTTCTGCCCGTTTCATTCAATGTCTGTGCTCTGCGTTTGTTGTCCCCAGTATTCAAACATAACCAGCGAATGCATGCAACATGTTGCCCATATATTAACAGGTAAAGTGTGTTTTTGTGGAACTTAAGTGCTTTGACGGACTTTATGGCATTTGCAAATTCAGGGACTTAGCATATAGCTGCTTTACTGTTTTGCATGGGTTTTGCCTTATGTTGGCGTTTAGAATATAAAGTGCATTTGATATTATTTATGACTTGTTATATTATAGCCAAGCAATTTCTAGCATCATTTTAAAGAGTTGTTTCATAGAGATATAAAGCAGACTAGTATCTTACAGGCCTCTCAATTTCTTTGAATGGGAATTTGGTGAACATTTTTTCCTTGATCAATCTTGAATAAAGCAGCTGTATTTTCACAAAACAAGATTTGCTTATTCCAGTCATATTCTACAGATTACAGGCCAACTGGGTAAATTCTAGATACTCCCATACCTCTTTAAAGGAGACATATTATGCACTTTATTCCCAATCTTAAACAATTCTCTGATATATCATTTAAATCTTGGCAC
>JAOXYM010000004.1:22107587-22121398 GCA_028567055.1 Leptatherina wallacei | reverse complement strand
ACAGAATTTTGAAAAAAACGAGATAATCACGTACATTCATTGGCTAAAAGTTCTATAGAAAAAATGTTTGCGACATGTACATGTTAGATCTGTCTAATGAAAACTAACACATTCAAATTTGAATTTCACTGCCATCAATATTTGTGTGAGTTCATCAGCTCTGTGATATGACTGTGATTGAATGTGACATGAGTAATCAAACATAATCTGCCTCTCCTTCGACCTCTTCGCTTTTTCCATCTCCATTAATCATTTCACACCCACTTCCATCTCACACTGTAATGTGAAAAACAGCACAGCTGTCTGTGTTAAAGGACAGGGTTCAACTGTGACAGAAAACCAAGTAATGTGACCATGTAGCCTTTTGATGTCTGAGGTGATTTCTTTGAACAAAGGGAATCGTGACAAAGTAAAGAACTTTAGGCTCTGATTGTTGATTATCCTGTGGGTCACAACTGTATTGTATTGTGTATGGTTTTGGTTAACATAATTTCCATACCATTATGTAATAATAATAAGAATTAATCATTGTTTTCTTTATTTATCTCGATTATGAACTTGGTCTCTGCATTTTATCCATCTCTACAAGAGAAATCTAGGCTGCCATGTTTCAGCACCCATGAAGCAGTTTGGGGGTTTAGGGCCTTGCTCAAAGTATCACAGTAGTTTATCTCTGTTGGCACACTTGAGACTTGAACCTGGCTAAATGAATGATTTTCCCTAATTAATTATATATTGTCAAAAAAGAACTTCTTTTTTGAAGGAATAAGAAAATTTCTTAAAACTTAGCAGTTTTCCCAAACTTTGCAGTGTTTTCAAAACGTTTGACAGGATCATGAATGGATAAGTTGGAATGAATTTCATAATAAAAATAAAGGTTGACAAATTGTATAAGCTATTGCAGATAAGTGACAAAAAAAGAGGCAGATATGATAATAATACATTTGTTGAAAAATAATTTTTCTAGACAGTGGTAGAAAGGGCTTAACATAGTAGCACAGAAGTAAAATAAAGTAAACGACATGAGATAATTGCAAAAAGTATGTAAAATTAGACATTTTAAATCTTTGGGTCTTGTTTATGAGTGTGGGAAGAATGGAGTGGGACATCAACATGGTCATCATGTAGAAGGAACTGTGCCAAAAGGCTAACCATTTACAGTTCGAGTCATTAAAAGAACAAGATTGTGGATACAAACAGCCGAAATAAGTTTCCTTTACAAGGTGAGCAGGCTCTCCCTTAAAGATAGAGTGAGGAGCTTTGTCATTAACGAGGCACTCATAGTAGAGCCATTGCTCCTCAACATTGAGAGAAGCTAGATGAAGTGGCTCTGACATCTGGTTAGGATGCCTCCCGGACACTTTCATGTTGAAGTGTTCCAGGAACATCCCACTGGAAGGAAGCCCCAAGGAAGATCCAGGACATGCTGGAAGTATTATATCTCTTGGCTGGCCTGGGAACACCTCGGGATCCTCCCGGGGGTTGCACAAATGAACTGACGTGTTAAGTGCTGCCATCTTCATCCCAGATGTAATGAGTACTCTCAAAAGTACCACTAAACTGGGGCTGTTTGTGTCTCTGATACTTTTTTTTAAGTCTGTTCCTGCAGTGAAAATACATGGGGTCAGGGAAAATAATTCTTCAATACCACCTTGTCCCTGAAAAAGGCGCTATATTTATGTGACCAAGTTTCCCAACAATCTGTATAATACCAACCAAACT
Organism: Leptatherina wallacei; assembly: GCA_028567055.1. Taxonomy (NCBI): domain Eukaryota; kingdom Metazoa; phylum Chordata; class Actinopteri; order Atheriniformes; family Atherinidae; genus Leptatherina; species Leptatherina wallacei. The sequence goes on along the minus strand of JAOXYM010000004.1, from coordinate 22,119,676 downwards.
CAAAGTATTTGAGAATATGGTACAATGTGCCTTAAAGTTGAAGGACGGGTGCTAGTAATAAAAATATGTGGTGGTCCAAATACATCATTATGATATTTTCCATTACTAGGTGTAATATTATTAACTCAGAATGTTTTAAGAGACTTAATATTTTCAAATATGCCACATGAAAGTGAATATGTGTGGTTAAAGTATTCCAAACAGAAGAGATCTGAAATAAAAAAGTTTTTCACCAGTACCCTTGAATACAAAGTACCAGATAAAGAGGAGCTAATTAAAAAGATTTCTTTTGACACTTACAGTGGGGTTACTGTCACATTCAACAGACTTTTGTTCAGTGTGGAGATCAAGGTTTTTCCCTGTAGTGCTGTTCAGATATGTGTTATTTAAAGTCTACAGAAAATGTCAAAGTTACTTGTGATGCTCTCTTTGGAGTGTTGGATGCTCTGTCTGCACAGAAACCTTGATGGCTGGAAAAATGATTGATTTCCGATGATTACCATATACTTTACCTCCTCATTCACCTTTGTGTGATATGGGAAGGTCTTCCACGGAGTGTATATCTGGATGGAGTGATTTTTCTGGATAGGGTTTTTTGTGTATTTTTCCCCTTTTTTTGAAAGATGACGAGCTATAATCAAAACAAGCCGAAATGAAATAGTAGTAACAAGGCTATTTTTAAAATGTAAGGAGTAGAAGTAAAAAGTTGGCTGAAAAATAATTACTCCTGTAAACTAGGCTGTACATATCCTACATTTCTACTTTATTAAGGTAACAAGGTATTTGTACTTTGTTACTTGACACCTCTGGGTCTTGCCCACCTCAATAATTTATGTAGGAGTGTGTGTGTGTATTTGCATTTAATTACTTGCTGATGTTATGAGTGCATGTGTGCTTTATTACTTATCAAAACCAGCACAAATTGTGCAAGAGGATTATGCTTGTGTGCATTTATGTATTGTGCCCGCAAACTTAGTATGCAAGTTAGCAATAAATTGTGTTTGTGAATGCAAAATGTGCCATATAATGGTGTATACACTGTAAAAGAGCAAATACTTGTTATTATACATAGTATGTATAGTCCCATCTCTTCCTTGTCCACTCAATACTCAAATGCCTGTAAGAAACATTTTATCTGCTAGCAGCTGGAATGGAGATACACAGATCAAACAGGACTTTGATTTTAATATTTGTAATATACATGCAAATATCTGAGGGTGATAAAAGTATGGACATAAAATACAGTTACTGTCTCTTTTAGAAAATTGTGCAAGAGTGAAATATGTGCACTGCCTCTTTTGTGTGGATTGCAATAATAGAGGTAACTTAGACATGGACATACCAACTTCTTCACTGGAATTTGTCTGGGCCTCTGCTGAATGGTAATTACTTGGCTCAAGCTTTCAGAGGTGGTCAGTCTGGAAGAAAGGACCCAATAAAATAAAAAGATCAAGGAAAAACAGAATGAGTTGAGGGGGATGAGGAGGATGAGTGACAGTCAGAAGGACAAAGGCTTTATATCTTAATGCTGAGAATTGCCTCTGCGAGCAGGCAACAAGAAACAGGTTACAACTGAGCAATTACTTGACTTCTGAAAAAAAAAACGGAGTATTCAGTCATTAGGGAAGCTTATTATTTTGGTTAGCCTGTAAGTTTTTTGTTGTTGTTTTTTTTTGTTTTTTTTTACAATCATTTGAGTTTTAAAAATACTGAACAGTACTTACATGTAATTTAAAGTAAAAAGGCTGCAAGCCCTCTGGTTTCCTAAGATTATGTCTTGGTTTTTCACAGACTGCTTTTTCATTTGTAAAGTGTGATATGTGTTGTTCATCTGAAGATACAGTTTTTGAATTTTAAGACCTGGTAAGTGGAATATATATTTTATGACCTAATATGTACAACTTACATTTAAAAGAGGGGGTGTATTTCCTTTCTTTTAAATTGACTATGCAACTAAAATTTGTCCAAATAAATCCATGATTACAATATTTCACTGATAACCTTGTCCTACTGAACACTCATATGCATCTGTGATGTTTATACATGCTTTAAGTGAATAAATTTATCCCACTGTACAAATGTCAGAGAAGGTAGCACAAATTTACAGAGGACACCTCCTGAGGCACATAGCTTTTTAATATTCATGTGTAGATGCAGTATTTTCAGCATAAACATGTAGACATACATTTAAAAAAAAATCTAAATGGTTATCCTCAATTGTGAATTCAACCTAGCAACTTTACATCAAACATTTTTTTACATACAATACGGAAATATGCATAAATTACATCTATATATATTGATGATAATAAACACTTTTAAAAAATCATTAAAATTCTCTTGTATTAAAGTTGTGAAAGTAATGTTCTGTAGAGCATGAAAATAACAGAAAAAATACTGTCTTCAACCACTGGTATTGGCAATTTTGTAATATTGGATATTCTAAAAAAAATATTTTGGTTAGCTTATCTGGCATGACAAAGTAGGAGAGCTACTTTGAGGAGAGAAGGTCGGTGATAATAGAGACTCCAGAAAACAAATTGTCACAGAAAAGAAATATGCTTGTCTTAGTGAACAGCGAAGGAAAAGTTGTAAAAAGAAAAAGGATTTCTATCTGCCTGCCTTTTTCTCACTATACATAACACACATACAGACAAGCTTCAGCAAAATTCCATTTTGACTCTTTTTATGGATACGTTTATATAAAAAAAAAAAAAAACATGGTTCCAGCATGCCAGTGAATGACTGTGCATCTTAGACCCACTAATATTTACAATGATTAAGTTTTTGGAGAAATATTTGCCTCCTGTTTAATCATCTCCAAAGTGGACACATTTTAAAAACTTTCCATGTAATAGGCTTTTCCACCATAGCTGAAACCCATGGATTAACTGTAATCAATAATATTTGATTATTTCCTTTTTTTTATTTTTTTATTTTTCTCCTTGCGTGAAACATGCTGTTACCTCTTTCTCTTGTCCTGCTGCAGCCAAATGGTAGATCACCACCCACAGCCAAACATTTACTCCAAATGGGACCTTGGTGTTACAGGATGCATCATAATCCAAGGACAATTTCCCCAGATTGTTCTCACACCATGTAGATAATCACGGCTTGATTGCGAGCAATGTTGCCTACCACTTTTGAACAGTCACAGGAAAAAATAAAAACAACCAACTGCTTGAGCAATTATCCTCAAGTATTCAGCATTGAACGTGTGCTCTGAAAACAGGTGTTTTTTTGTTAAAGCCGACACACAAAGTGTGGAGCAGATGCAGGATGTCTTCTGCCATGTGCTCCCATTTGAGAGACAGAGAGAGCAGGAGACTAAAAAACTTAGAGGCATTCATTTATTCTTTTTTACTCAACCAGCCTCAGCGGGCAGCATTGAAACATATTTGTCAGGGTAATCACTTCACAATGTGGTAATCATGTCCCTTGTTATGATGTATATGTTAAAGGGAATGTTGCAAATGAACTGGCATCTGATTGCAAAGAACTGTAGAAGACCAACACTGCAACAGTTGCTGAACTGTGCATAGTAAATGGAGGTGTAAAGGCCAAATTTTGCCCTGTGGTAGGGCTATTTAATTTAGTCCTTCAAGTGCTACTGTCCTGCAGGTTTCAGATGTTTCCCTGCTCCAACACATCTGACTCAAATTAATAGGTATAAGCTGTCAGATCCTTTTACTTTTATTCAGGCAGGTTGGAGCAGGGAAGCATCTAAAACCTGCAGGACAGTGGCCCTCAAGCCACTGTGTAGAATAGCCCTGCCCTACTCTAAAGACAAATATGGCACGTTCCATCCAACTTCTGCTTATGTGCCTAATTAAATCAGTTTTTGGGGGATTGCTGATGCATTACCCGATGGAGCAAAGGAAGTACCACCAGAAACTGTGGGCCACTGTTGAGCAGTATAACTGATGTGTGACCAGCAATAGAAAACAAAAAGAAAGAGAAAGACATGATGTATTGCCGCTTTTGTATGTGTCTTTCTCAAAAAGTACATCATAATCTTGTCCACTGTCACCATGTTTGTTTGTCTGAAATTGATGTCAGAACTCTGGACTCTTGTGGATGTACAGCCCAAAAACAATGCCAAAGTTAAGGACATGAGTATGAGGACAGGGATGTAGCTATTTATGTACATAAAGGAAGCATGCATGAGCCTTAAGAATGACTGTTAAGGTCGCAGGTGTGGTTTAAGGAAGGTTGCAGGGGACTCTAGAGTCTTGAGCAGTCCCGGTGCAGTACATAGAAACATGACGTGCAATTGATTTGTTGTGGGTGGACCCCATTTGTCAAGTAAACTTTAATTTCATTGTGGGACAGATTCCAGTTTAATAATTCAATATTTGGCTCATATCGAAGCAATACCATTAAAAAGAAGCCTTTACCTTATGCCAACACTTAAAATTGGATCCAGCTGATATCAGTTGTGAAATGACAGATTCAGTAGAAAATAGAACATTTAATATGAATAGCAAAGTCAGTCTTGTCATCTGAACCAAAAATCCCACTTTATAATTAGTAGACTGAGGCCTAGCTCAGTTAATCAAAGAACCTAAACAGCAATATTATGAGAGATATGTTCGGCACCATAAATCACATTTCACACAAAACAACACTCTGTTTTCTTTATGATCTTGCCACTCGGCAAACATCTACATCTCATTCAAAGAGGAACTGTGGTGGAACTCTCAGTAACTTACCTGCACAAGTACTTGACATAAGATCATTTTTTAAAAAGGCAACTAGATGCTCAATCAAACTTATCCTGTTTAATTTTGTTCAACTTACTTCAACTCTGTAAAACATCAAGGAAACATATGCAGTGGACAAAAACCTAACATACTCAAAATGTGGCTCTTAAGGATGAGTCAGACTGAGTTTAATACAGCTGCGGACAATGCCTCTGGACGAAGGGAAAGAAGAAGGAGGGACACATGCACCTGTGGTTGCTGAAGCGCAGCGGTTGTGACACCAGATACCTGTTCCTTTTTACATGTTATTGTTGAACCACTTTCTTATGCCCATTGTCCAAAGGTATCAATCTATACTACTACTTCACTTATACAGTACCAGTATAAAAATAATTTTTGAATAGATACAAATGAAAATGGTATTCAAAAGTATATAAATTAAAATAAAAAAAGGCTAGTTTCTGGATGGAAGAGCCTGATCAGTAAATGGATGGGCCTTACCTACTGGGGTCTGACAATAGCGGTGGGTCTGGTCTGGAGTCCATTCCAGTTGCTCTCAGATGAGAGGCAGGGTACACCTTGGACAAGTCACCAGTCCATCACAGGCCAACACAGAGAAACAAACAACCCCTCACACTTACTTTGTAGAATTACTCCTGGGATAAATTTAGAAACACCAATACACCTAACATGCATGTTCTTGGACTATGTGAAGAAGCCAAAGAGAAACCATGCATACACAGTTTGAACTGGGACCCTTCTTATTGGGCACCGGTAGGGCTTTGTGTTTAATTCTTATTTTATTGAATGCTTATTGTGTGAATCTCTCAACATTAAAAAAAAGCAACAACAAAAAAAACTATTTTTCAGTGGGTGACATTTTCGTTTCACATGTCCTCTCAGTGACACAATAGGTGGTTTGTTGAACAATAATACCAATGTGATAAAATGTCAGCTTAGCTGAAGTCATAGTGAAACAGGGATATGCATTCATGTTAGCACTGACACATGATGCAGCTCAATGATTTCCATTTAAATTTCCCTTTGGTACTCCTACTGTGACTTTTTTAACTGCTGCTGTCTCATTCTCTTCAGTAATACTTACTGCGTTTGGGAGGTCAGGGCTGTTTTAATAGGCTCTCAATGAATCAGCTCAAGGTCTAGGTGCAGGTTAAGTGTTAAACACATTGGGCAGCAGGGTGCTGATGATGTGAGGGCAAACTGTCCTACAATCACAACTGCACTTCCACAAAAGTTAAACAGAAGAATAATTTCTTTGAAATACTCATACTTTGAAATTTATATTGATAAGTTATTACATTATTTTTCACCATATGTAATAATAATGATAATACATTTTATTTATAACGCACTTTACATTTTATATATCTCAAAGTGCTACAAGGTAAAATCAAGAAAAGCATAAAAGCACACAATATGTGTTATTCATTCTACATTCAATTTAATTCAGTTTCATTTATATAGACTGCCAGTTAACTAAAAATAGTATTTTTTTGCACCAACAAAATTATTCCCAAGCTGAAAGCTGAAAACGTGGCATTACAAATGTAAGTAAACTGAGCAAGCGGAGGACAAAATGGTAGACCTAAATTACTGTATCTACAACAGATGAGTTTCTAAAAGTGATGTCTTCAAGACATTAGACAATAAAAATAAATAAATACAAAAGCTAGATGGACTTGGACCTTCAGTTGATTCATATACTATCCACTGAGTTAGTAAAGGGTGGCTATCAGAAAGACATTCTTAATGAAGGGAAGCAGAGATGAATGTGATAAAAAAAAACTTCCCATTCAAACAATATGGGATTATTTTGATAGAGAATGGAATAGCAGCAAAATCCTGAAGACTATGCTGAAAGTTCCAGTGGGTATAGCTCATATTTTTGGCAAATAGGCAATATGTCTATTTACCAGTGTTGTGCTAGTTACTGAAAAAAGTAACTAGTTACAGTTACTAGTTACATCCTTCAAAAAGCAACTCAGTTACTTTGTTGATTACTTACACCAAAAAGTAATGTGTTACTGTTAAAAGTTACTTTTTAGTTACTTTTTTAAAAGAGCATTCAAAAAATGCTCCTATTAACTTAATTTCAGTGTGGTACGAAACATAATATGACCTCAAACATGGAGTTATTTTTCAACAGTAATTTATTTAAGTCAGGCCAGCAAATGATTTGAAAATAGATAAATAAATAAAATAACATAAGAAGGTTTGGGGGGGGAGACGGCATGTTTCATGGGGAGCCCTCCAATGCACTTTCTCCTACTCTATTTATTTTTATTTACATATTTTCTTAGTTATTTGTGAGCATTGTCACTCTGTCTCTGTCAAATGAAGTTGTGCGTGTGTGTGGGTCACGTTCAGCCAGTTCAGACGGCTGCTGCAGTAACCAAGGAAACGAGACTGTGGAGACTCGATTTCCTGGGACAAAAAAAAAAAGGACTATTGCGTTCACGTTTCCCTTTCTGTATCCAGGGATTATTGCTTTATTGTGGACAACTGAGAGAGAATCAGGAGGGCTTCACAAAGGGAGCAGAGAAAGCACAAATAAGCAACTACACTTAATAAAACAACCCCAAAAACCTGCAACCCGCAACTGCTGATATTAGCGAATTCACAGAAAAACAAGCCTATTGCTTTTAACATGCAGACAATATGAAACTGTAAACCGGAGGAAGCACACAGCTGCTGGCTAAAATTGATTGATTTAGCTAATAATGGACAAACGCACCATAGGGTAACGGTAATTGAGTTACTTTATTTAAAGAGTAATGCATTAAAGTATTAGTTACTGACAAAAGTAACCCAACACTGCTACAGTAACTACATTTTCATATGTGTAGATTTGCATTAAGATAATAATTTCATTACCTTAGAACTAGCAGTCTTAATCATACAATGTTATGGGTCCCCTTCCTTGTCATCATCATGTTCCTTTATTGCCAAACACTAACTATGGTTTTGCAGCCAAATGAGTTCTTCCTGCATACTATTCATGAAACAAAACACAGTTGATCATGTTTTCAACACTGGGCCGTCAATTTCATGTGTTCTGCTTGAGAGCAAAGATGGGACAGTTATGAAGTACAAGCTGTTGTACAGTCAAAGCTTGCAGTTTGTTCTGTCAGGAGACCAACTGGAAAAAACAAGTTTTAACATCTGGTCATGCCTCCTCCCCAGCTTCTCTCCTGTTGCATCACGCCTGATTGACTTCCTGCCTCTCACATCCAATTTGCCCCCTGTAAACTCTAATTTGACTGGTTTCTTTTATCAAGTGCCTTCTGATCTTCTTCATTCAAACTGCAGCATTCCTCAGATTCACTGGAAGAGAATGTTTGATGTATAATCAGCTCTATTACTACTCGATCACACTCTGCACTCTTTGTTCTGCCTTATTTGGCCCTCTCTGACTCTCAGCCCTGTTTGCTGTATCATTTCTCGTGCTCTCCTTCCCTCCCCTCAACTCCCACTCAACTACTTGAGGCTATTAGCTGTTCATATTTGTCAGATCCATTAAGGAGAGGGCGTAGCAGAGGATAAGGGGGAACCACCCCGGCATTTGACCTGCCTTGACCCCATCCCTTATCACCAGGCGGCCTTGGCAGAACCCTCTGGGAGGTCTGACTGGGTCCTCTCTGCACAAGCTCGGCTAGACAGTAATTGGCTGGCTTGGAGCTCAGAGATGGGGCTCTCTCCTGACAGCTGGTGGGTAGATGCTGCACACCAATTAAAAAAAAAAGGGGGGAAAAAAGTAGAGACAGAGAGGTGCACCGTGGTTCTGTGATTACATGAAAAGTGTGAGTTGCTGAAACAGTAACAAGACAAGAAAACTGAGTTTGGACTTTTACACATAGTGAGAAAGAGACCAACACAAAGCAGATCCTTCTTAAATACACAAAACTCTGTTTTCCTTTTCTGTCTCTCCAGGACGGCCAACGCCACCTTGAAATACAGTATATTTTCTCATTAAGCATCTTATCTTCAAAGCAAGTGAATTTTTGGTGTTTCACATAACAAACACACAAATAGATAAACACATAAATGGCATGTAAAATAATCTAGAGTCCTTAAAGCACAATATTTCTAAGGTTAAAGTGACTATTTATGTTGTATGTAATGATGCTGCTGGAACTCAGAGACGAGAAGGAACTTTGAATTATTGATTTATGAAGTTCGATAGTGAAAAGCAGAAGTGAGGCAGGATCTGAGACAATCACTTAAATGTCCACGGGAAAAAAGGGGGAAAAAAATCAAATGGCAGAAATGTTGTCCTCCAGTGGGAGATCCTGATGTGACGAATCAAATTAATATACTCTAGAAGCTTCTTGCACAGATGAGAAACAGGTGCACAGGCATATTGACAGAATATGATTCCTGTCCATGTAGGAGTTTAAGGAAAAAAAAGTTGACATCTTATCTTAACAATCACTGAAATTAAATAAGATTAACATATGTTTTCAACTAAGTGAGGCAGAAGCTGAAGGTATAATCAAAAATGCATCACAGCTGGCAGGAATATTGGGATCTCAGTGATACAAGAAGACACCTTTGCAGCATTCAAAGTCACACTGAGAGAATCAGTATACAGTGCAAGAGACCAAGACAGGAAATTATAATTTCCAATTTGAGGTTAAGGCTGGTGGTTTTGTATACTATATCCAAACAGAATTATAAATAATTTCTCTACCTCTTGTGTTTCATAAGCATTGCATCATTTCCAAATGCTGGTGCGCAGCAACAGCATTTTGTTCAAATATGATGGCATGGGGAGGGGTCAATGTATTGACAATTAAAGGTAAACATAGCACAGAAACCCCTTTGCCGGTGTGAAATAGAGGCTCCCTCCTGTGGCATCAAGTTTGCCCTTTAGCTGCCCGATGGCCCATTCCTCTACAGAGCATGTCAGGCTGTGGCGCACATTACACTTTTGTTCCTCTGTGCTTTGTGGGTTGGCAAAAGGGGTGAGCAGCCCCTGTTTGAGGGGATATCCACTGTCATTTCTATTTTAGCAGCAGTTACTTTTCCGCCTTATTTAGCTGGATTTCATAATAAAGTATGTATGTTTTTTACAATGACAGAATATATTTTTGTGGTTGAGGTTTTTATTCAAAGGCATGTTTCTGTCATGCTGCAGCTGATTTACTAACCTGGCGCACTGAGGAATGCGCCTGTTAAACGGGCAAAATAGCCACACAATCCATTTTGCGCGTTTGCCTTGAATGAATCTGCAAATTTGGGCATTTCTGCCAGAACACACAAAATACTGCGAGGAGTAGAAGCAAATAAATCAGCTTTGCACTCGTAACGTGTTGCAGTAAATGTGCAAATGATTGTGGTGGTTGTTTTTGTGCCTATATTTAGTGCGTCTGAAAGGCAGGTGTAAACTGTCTAGGATATATGCACAAATGGCTACAACTGAGGCAACAGGATTGCAGACGAGCATCAGTCTGATTTAAAAAAGGTGGGTATTTCTTTTTATCAGACAAAATATTTTTTGCCAACGTAATTACCTTGACATGTTTTGACTGGAACCCCCAGTCTTCTTCAGAAGCATCATCTGACGTCTGTTCCTTATAAGCTGGTGGTATCCTGGAGGCGTGAGTTACCTATCAACTAGAAATATGTCCACCATGGCATAACTCTCCAGCCACAGATGCACACTCTCTTGCTCCACTCTCCGTCATCTTTTTTCTTTGTAACAGTTTCTTTTCCAACCTTTTCTGCCATAATGTCCGTTACGTTTCAGTTCGCTATTTTGATGTAGTAGCCTATGCTAGCTAACGTAGCTAGCTGAGCTCTGGCTTTCCCTTTGTTGCGTTGTTTACAAGTGCTCCAAGCCTACGAGAGTGTGCAATTCGTGCACGAAGAGGAGAGTGTGCAGAGGAGTAGGGAGCAATGGCAGCTGAGTTTGATACACACCATCATCCAATCTTTTAGAACAGGCTGTTTAAAATGATTGGATGATGTTTTTTCTGTCCTGTCCATTCCACAGGTGACTAAAATATTTTATTTTAATGTTAGAGCATTTAATTAATTGGCTGCAATCGGGGTGTGAAGGGGATGTTAAGCAATATAGGAAAAAATCATCAACCCTACCTTTGTCTTTGCTATATTTCTATTTTCCTCTCCCACTAATATTTTTATCTCTTTTTGTTTTCCGTGTGTGACTATCTTGCTCTCCCTCTACATAGAAAATCCATTGCGCACGATAGATAGATAGATAGATAGATAGATAGATAGATAGATAGATAGATAGATAGATAGATAGATAGATAGATAGATACAACTATTTTTAAGTAAATTGATAAAGCACAGCTGGATGACTTAGTGACACCAACAATATGCTTTTAAGTGCTTTCATCAGTGTCTAGCAAGTAAAAAGAACAACCACCCAGTGAGTTTTAAAAAAAGAAGACAAATATAATAAAGCACTCAAGGTTACTAAGTGCAAAAAAAGGATTTTTTTATATCCATCTGAATAAAAGGGTCAAATTGGAAAGCACTCAAAACTTTCAAACTTTTTGCTTTCTAGTTTAATCTGCATTTTTATGTTTGATTGATGCCTATTTGCTTTTTCTGTGAATCAGAAGTAGACAGTATTTGCTTTTTCTTCCCCAAATTGTCTTGCTGAAATATATAACACTTTTGATAAATATTTTTTATACTGAACCGCTTACCATCCATCTTTATTCTTCTTGAATACAACCTAAAGAAAGCCAGCATCAGTGTGGTCAGATAAACTAAATTCCTCTGTCCCATATGACTTGTATTGTTGTTCAGAATGAAACAGAGGTCTTGAATGTTGAACAGATGCCTCTGTTAGCAGATGTATCAAAGCAGAACACAGAACACTTTGCGTACCACAGACGTATCTCTATCTGTCTGCTCCATCTTGGATCTCTCAGAAGTCCCATCATTTCTTAGAACACCATCTAGTTGTGAGCAGTAACAGCACAAAAAGTACCAAGACACAACATCATGGTTTGTGCATTATATTAAGACATTTAATCTTATATTTGTCTCTTTGAAGTTTGTCATATGAAGTGCCTTCAAGAAAGTACATCATCTTTCAATTCAATTCAATTCATCTGTATTTGTATAGCGCCAATTCACGACAATGTCATCTCAGGGCGCTTCACAGACAATCAGTTTGAGCCAATCTGATTGGCATACAGTGATTCATACAGGTTAATTCATAACAAATAGCCTAGCTAAGGGAACCAACAGACTGTATCAAATCTAGTCTTCAATCCAATCCCCATCCTGAGCAGCTAGAGGCGACGGGGGGAAGGAAAACCTCCCTTTTAACAGGTAGGAACCTCCAGCAGAACCCGGCTCAGGGAGGGCGGCCATCTGCCTCGA
>JAOXYM010000004.1:22096223-22107487 GCA_028567055.1 Leptatherina wallacei | reverse complement strand
GGGAGGGGAGGGGGTATGTGGATGGGTGGTGGGAGGACATGAGTGCGTGTTATGTGGGGAGTATACGTGTTGAGGGTCTGTAGGGGCAAGAAGGATGTTGTTAGAATGTGTGTGGATTGGTGGTGTGAGAGTAGGAGTGCATGTGTGTATGTGCATGTAGGGGGTATATGTGTTGAGGGGGTGTTGTGTGTGTAGATGGTTGGTGAGAGGATATGAGTACTTGTGTGGGGGGAAACGGGGTAAGAAGGTGTGTGGGGGCAGGGGAAGGAGAGTGTCTTTGAATGTGTGTGGATGGGTGGTGGGAGGGCAAGATTTTGTGTGTGAAGGGGTTTATGTGTTGAAAGGGTGTCTGGGTGTGGGAGAGGAAGGGGTGGGGGGTGTATGTATGTGTTGAGAGGGTGTGTGGGGGAGGACGGTGTTTCGATGGATGGATGGTGAGATGCCATGAGTGCGTGTGGTGTGGGAGGTGTACGTGATGACGGTGTGCAGGGGCAAGGGAGGAGGTTGTGTGGGTGAGTGTGGATGGGTGGTGAGAGGGTAGGAATGCGTGTGTGAGGGCTGTATGTGTTGGTTAGGGTTAGGGAGATGGTTTTGGGGGGTTAGGGGAGGACAGTGGGTGCAGATTGATTCTTGGGATGCGCGGCCTGGGCAATGGGGTGCGACTGACCCCCGTTGGGTGGCCGTCTGGGGGAGCCTAGTCCCCCCGGGTGGCTGTGCGGGCCCTCTGCCTCTGGGGTGGGGGGACGTCCCAGGGCTCTTGGGACGCCCCCCCACCGATGCTCTGCGGAGCTGGCAGCTACTGATCTCGGCCTGCCGGGGCTGCAGGGGGCTCTGGTTGGGGCTGCCTTCCCGGGTGGGTGTGTGGTCTCTCCGTGGTGGAGGGGTTGGGGTCCGTAGTCCGGGGCGGCCGCAGATTGCCAGGGTTTGGGGGTTCTGCGCGCTTGCCTCTGACCTTTATGCAGGCGCGGTGGCATCTGAAGGACCACTGCATGTCCACTCTTCCCTGAACATCTCCACTCTGTATATTCGGCTTGCTGCTATGGTCACTGTGTTGTCATTTAGTTGTACCAACCAATGGATACTCTCAGCTAGTTTTCTTTGTGTGTGTTCTTACTGTTCTTACTGTTTTGGTATCAAGATGAATTGTTTCTTTTTTTTTTCTCTTGCTGTTGTTGTTATTGTTATTTGTAATAATAATGACGATGGTGGTGGTGAAGATAGTAATAATAATAATAATGATATTATTATTGTTATTATAAATTATATATTTATAAATATTTTGCCTCATTGCAAAAGCATGGGACATTCTTGGTCGTGTGTGTGTATTTGTGTAGTGTGCTGTTTGTAGTCCAGTTGGATTACTGAATGGATTGCATTGTTTTCTGTATGATGTTTTTTTTTTGTTTAGTTTTTTTTGTTTTTGTCTTTTTTCTCTCTCTCCCCCACCCCGACTTCTCTTTTTTTCTCTGTTCCTTTTTTCTCTCTCTCTCTTTCTGTCCCCTCAGGTCGGGTCCAACAATAAGGTGCAGATTCAAAATAAAAAACTAAAATAAAGATTATTTTCAAGAGGGACTTTATAGCTACATATAAAGCTCTACTTGAAAAAGCAAATTTGTTCAGCACAAATCAGCAGTCAGACAATCATTCTGCTGCTACAATGCTGGACAAGACAGGTGTAAAAATTGCTGGCCGCCATTGGAGAGGCTGCAGCTTCTGCTGGACTGGTTGCAGCCCATCAGAGGCTACGATCTGAATCTACCACCTTCAGAGGGGCTGCAGACATTCTGAACATGGCTGCAGACATTCTGAGCATGGTTTATATGTTCTATAAACTATGCTGAAAGATTCAGCAACGTGTATCAGTCTCTCAACATGGTAACAGCCAGTATGCAAACACTCTGACACTGGCTGCAAACACTGTCAGTGGCTGCGACCAGTCCGGTGTTGACAGAGGCTGTGACCAGTCTGATCCACTCCGGAAGTGGCTTCAAATACTGGCGGACTGCTCGCAACCAGTCCATCAGTGTTTACAATCTGAATTGACCAAATTCAAAGTGGCTGCAGACATTCTGATTCTGGTATGTTTTATAATCATGCTGAAAGATTCAGTAACGTGTATCTATCATTCTCAAAGAGGTAGCAGTTCTGCCTTTTTTGCATCTGGAGGGAGGGGGCTGTGAGTTGTTTTTTTTTTTTTCGTGAAGTAGAGGAGCACCAAGTTTACCTCTACATAATGAAAACCAAAACCTGGTTTTACACTGTCGGGGGCATTTTAAGTAATTTTTGACACACAAAATCCCAATTTTTAAAATAAATTAAAAAAATTATAAATTTTAGGATCAGTATAGGTGGTTTTCATTACAAGTAAGTAATACTATGTTGTTTACAGCTCAAAAAACCTATTTTAGGGTGCACTACCCCTTTAAAGTCTAGATTTGACAAAGTGCAGTCTAAAAGGCTGAATATTGCAACCCCACCCTGAAAGGAAAAGAGTCCCCGATCAAACAGAGTCTATTAAATTGAATTTTGGGTACCATGCAAATTTACACTTCTAATTTAGAGCCTTTCTGAATTCATCTGATTCCTCATATATCTATGCTAGCTAGCAGATATGTTCACAAGTCCTTTTTTGCAAGTCCAAGTCAAGTCTCAAGTCTTGACCTCGAGTCCAATTCAAGTTGCAAGTCACTTTTAGTTGTAATAAGTAATTTCCCATCCAACGCCTGCCATATGGTCTGCTTAGAGGACTGCATTAGAATAGCCAAAGAATATAAAATGCATACTCACCCTTTATCTACCAGCATTTAGTGAAAGCGCTAATCTTTAGCTCTCAGTGACAAATGCTCTGTTCCTCACCTCTGGATGATTTCTTAGCTGTATTCATTTTGGAAAATCTGTAGATTAACATGAAAATTTTCTCAGATTAGTAAATATACTATTAATTTATCCAAGAGTTTTTCATGTGTACAAAACTCCATCTTGACCCAGAGAGACATTTGAAATACTAATACTGCAGTTCATAGTGTATTTTCCTGAATGTAGAGAGGAGCCAATATGTCCACACTGTCCGACAAAGTCAATCTTTTTCTGTAACATCAAATTCAGTTCACATGTGTGTGATTTTTAGTTACAGCAGAAGATTATGACATACAAGTACAGATTTTTGTTGCACAAGTTTTCACATCAAATCTACAAGGTTGTTCATTTTGGCACATATTTACCTACACAGGATAACTGTTGACTGAAAAAGTGATATGGAAAAAGAGTGAAAAAAGTGACAGTGCCAAAGAAAACAAATCATTTAAAAATGCATCCCCATTGTGAGCTGTGTATTGGAGACGGGCAGTGAACTCACTGTGATTTATCATTTAATATAATTATCTTTTATGGCAGTTTTATGCTTTGACATTCTATAATGAGAATATAGGAAGATGAAAGAACATACAGCACCTGAGGTCAGAAAACAAGGCAAGTTTATTTGTATGGCACATTTCATGTACAAAACAATTCAAAGTGCTTTACATAAAACATTAAAAGCATCACAGTGGGTGCAGTAGAGCCACATAGTTGTGTTTGGGTCATTGTACAGCTTTCCATTAATAAAATATCTATCCACCACAATGACAGCATGGGAGCCTTTGTCGATGGATTTTTTCTTGGTGGGAAAAAGGACTCTTCGCAAATCCAGTATCTCTCTAGGCCAGGGGTGCCCAAACTTTTTGACTCCAAGGGTCAAACACTGCAGCTTTAAGGATGAAACACAAATAAATATAAAAGTTATTTTTATTATTGTTCAATAGCTAAGAAAGTGCATTTTTTCCATCAGAGCAAATAAAATGCTACATAAAAAATCAATATGGCAAAATAAAAAAGCCATATAGGGGGACAAGAAACAATCAATGCAGCCTCTAAACTGCAACAGAATATATAGCAAAATGTCAACAACAAGAAACAGTGCATATTGAATAATGCAAATTACTGATACTTAGTGGGACACATGACGTTGATCTTTGGCCATTACCAGCATTTTGATGTTGGGTTGCACCCGGCTCACTGACAAGGTGAGTAAGTCATTGAGGTGTGTGTCAGTCAGGGTACCTCTGAGTCTGGACTTATTGAGGTTCGTGACACTGAAAGTTTGCTCACAGATGTAAGTGCTACCAAACTGTGAAAGCATCACCTGTGCATGTTTGTTAATGTTTGGGAACCTTTGCAGTGAGACATGTGTGTAGAAATCCTTCAGTTTCAGTGACATGAATCTATTTTTCAGCTCAGTGTTACACTGAAACTCAATCAGTTCCATTTGAATGTGGTATGGGACAAAGTAAGGGTTAACACAGAAGGGTTGAGAGAATAGTTCCATATCTCTAGCAATTTTTCTGAAGTCCATGAAACAGACATCAAACTCCTTTAGGTTGCAAACAAGTGCAGCATTGTCAGGCAGCCTCTCCTGCACCAGGTTTACTTCTCTCAGACTGGGGAAATGAGCCACGTTTCCTGGGGAAAAAAGAAAAACAGCTTAAGGTTTGCCTACAATTGCTATATAAACTCAAATTTACAACAGCGTGTGGCTCCAGACACGCATCTACACTAATCAGCACCACGGAGAGTTCACAAATACAGCGGTGCAGACAGGAGCTGCCCTTACTTATGTCACACATAAATATAACATGTCTATATAATATAAATTAATGTTAAGTAAAATAAAAACATTACACAAGGCGGTGAATGTCGAAAAAGTCCAGATGTTCCTTGTAGAGGATACAGCTTACTCCCACATTCGGCAACTTTCTGAGCGACCAGTGTGGAGAGGCCTGTTTTTTTGCCAATCATGGCGGCGTCTGTCATTATCCCGAGCATTTTCATCCAGCTCAAATTGTACCTGTCCAATACACTTCCAACTGCTGCAAACAAATCCTCACTTTTTGTAGTTCCACGCAGCATCTCAACTACAGCCTGCTCCTGTGAGATTTCCATGGTGTCACTCACACCTCGGATGAAAACCAAAAGCTGTGCTGAATCCAAAATGTTGGTGCTCTCATCACATGCCAGTGAAAAAACAGTGAATCCAGACGTTTTGGTTTTAAATTGTTCCCTTGTGTTCCGACTCATGTCTTCAATACGGCGGGTCACTGTGTTGCGTGAGAGGCTACTTTGAGAGAAGACCCTTGCCTGCGATGGGCACACCAACAAAGCTGTTGTTGACAGACACTCTTTAACAAAATCCCCTGTTGAAAAAGATCTCCCAATCTTAGCAATTAGAGCAGAAATTTCATAGCTGGAACGTGTCACGCTGTCCTGGATAGCTGAGGGCCGTGCTAGGGCACTTTGCTGTGAACTAAGTTTAGCTAGAAGCTCGATGGACTTTTTCGTGCCTCTTCTTGGTATTTAGAGAACGCTACATGATTTGTGTCGTAATGGCGACATATATTGTACTCCTTTTGTACTCCTTTTATACAGCCACAGATTGATTACAGATAAGACAGAATTGCCTTAGAATTAATATCCGTAGAAAATATTTCTCTTCCCATGCTGGGTTAAAGCGCCTCTTGTCTTTATGCCACTACCTCCTCCATGTTGATATGTTGAGCCGGGAGCTTGACGCTGCATGCGCAAAGGCTCATGGGGATCTTCACAAGTTAAAAAAACTATATAAAAGTTAGGAAAACATTGACTAACTGACATTGATAAATGACTAGTGGGCCAATGGAAAGGTGGTGGCGGGCCAATTTTGGGCATCCCTGCTCTAGGCTATTGGTCATTCACACCGAAGTTCTTTCACTTCAGTTCACAGCCCAAGTACTTCACCTGCTCCTTCTGATTGAAGCTGACAAACTTTGCCATAGTGGGTCTCGGTCTGCAGCCGTCAGATCTCTCTTTCGTCCCAGGTGATGGACTCTTTGGAAGGAGATGTTTTCCACCGGGAGCTTCGGGTGAGTTTGGATTAAGTTTCTCACCGCTGTCTTGGGGTCGTCCTCCATCTGCTTTGGGATCCCTGCAAACACCAAGTTGTCTCATGCTACGTGCTCGAAGATCAATCGTACTTTGTAAAATCTTTTTATTTTCTTGTGAGAGTTGGGTCATTCCCTCCGTGAGAAATTTTACCTAATTTCTAAGGGTGGCGTTTTTCGGCAGCCAAGGACTGGACCTGATTGTGGCTGAACTCCAACAACTCTTGTAGTGCCTGAAACTCTTTGTGACTGATTTCTACCAGACACAAACGGGAGTAAAATCTGACTAGCCTCTGATATATAGAGATGAAACTGTCTGTCAAGTCGGTCTCAGGTGAAGAAGTCGCTTCAGGTAAATATTAATTTCTTAAGCTTTTAGGGCTGGGAGCAGCCTTGGATGTAGGGGGGATTGAGGTTTCATATGGTTTGCCCATGATGATTCTGTCTAAGCAATGGTTGATGTAATACGTTAAGCTGGACAAATCCTCTCCACTGTGCTCCAGACTGAACCTTTGAGGACTCCTTTTTTAAATTTTGTAGTTAGATTGACCAGGAAAAATTTTTTATTCTGTTGAATAAAAGAATGTTTGGAAGTGTGCCTATTTTGAAAATTCGATCTCACAGAATCTATGTCACTACAGCATCACATACCTGTGAGCGGTATAGCTCATGTGCAACCTGCAAAAGAAACGAAAAAGAAGAAGCTCTGTTGTATTTACCATACAAAACTGATTACATAAGGAAATTTGGCTTCGACTCCTTTTAACCCTTTAAAGCCTGACCCAAGGAAAAATGGGGATAAAATTAATATTTTTTAATCTGAACTCTGTATTTGGTCCTTTAAAAAAATTTTAAAAAAGAATTGTCAAAAGTAATTTTTGTATATTTGCTGTTTATTACCATGTGATATATCAAAATTATTGTAGTGCATTATTGTATTGTTATTGTATCCACTAGGAGTCAGAAGAGAAGTATCCAATTGTGCACAACAGGGTTTTGACCCAAGTTTTTACAATAAAGTGATGCAAAAGGCTTCAAAATCTGTATCAAATATACAAGATACAGCATGAAACGGTTAATAACCGCACAGACCACAGGCATCTAAACCGCTGCCTCTTGCCATGTTTATTGTCTGAAGCTGACATCAGAACTCTGGTCTCTGCACTGCCCTCTGGTGGATGTATTACCTAATGTAAGGGACACGTGAAAGTATGAGGGCAGTGACGTTTGAAATTGACGTACCTATGTAACCCCTTAACATCCACCAGTTTAAGCCACCCTCGCCTATTTTGCATACCCAAATGGAAAAGCTCACAGCAAAGGAACTCTAAGCTTATTAACCCTGTAGACTATGTCCATAGCAGCAAAAGTTTTGCTGTGGTTATTTTAGTGCACCTGTTGTGTTGATTGGAAAAAACCATATTGGAGCATCGACGACCCGGTGGATGTTAAAGTATAAATGGAACTTAAGGGTGCTATGAAAACCAATAATAGTTGAACCTCATTCAAAATGAGATTTTCTAAAAAAGAAAAGGTTTCAATAATTAACAGAATGTTGAATATGAGGGGCTCCTATTGTCAATAGTCACAAGGTAATGTAAAAAATGTGAATAACAAATACAATCAAGTACCTGTAAGAATGAAACACAATCGTGTGAAAAGAAAAGAGCTCCACTGTTACCTTGTAACTCATAATTACTTCTGCCAGCCAAGGCAAAAAGTAAAGGGAAGAAAACTTACTGTTGAGGTGCTAAATTACTCTGAGAATCTTGCATGGGAATAATAATTTCTTAAACACTCGCTGATGTTGTGTTGTCACAGGTTAGATAAACCTACAAGAGAGCACAAGGATTCTTTGCAGGAGCAGTATAAAGACTCTGGTAGCAACACAGCATAAAGGACATTGGGAGGACACAGTAGAAGGTCCATACAGAGAGAACACTCACTGTAAGAATAAAATAAAACTGAAAACTTCCAACATGTGACAATCTTTGAAGCCATTTTAATTTGATGAGCAGCTTCCTCATTATAGACAAGTAAAGTAGGCTCATTAGGTCTCTGAAATCTTCACCAGCAGACAATTTTAAAGAAATCCTGGATGTGTGTGTGTGTGAAGAAAAATGCTTTGAAGTTAACTGAAGTCTGTCAAATCCTCAGAGATTGTATTTATTCTTCTACCCATGGTGATGTCTACAACTTTTTCTTCAGAAGAAGAAGTTTATAGTTTAAAGCAATTGTGCTGCCTGATAGCAGTGGGTATCATCTTACTAATCATTTTCATATAGGTTTAGCACAAAAAATAAATAACATTGTTTGATCGATTACGTTTCTCTTTTAATTATACTAAATGGTGTTGTATTATATGTTGTTGGAAAACCTGAATATTCACCTTTATAATGGGGTATTTTAAGGATCGCACCTCTGTGAAATGAGCAACAAATTAATATGTGGGCGGTGCTCACCAAAAATGTGCCAAAAATCGCCCACAATATTCTCCTGTTGGTATTCACTCTTGTTTTGAGCTTCGAGTGCTGCTTGTTGTGTGCCAGTCAATGTACGACAGGTACCTGATTGGCACTTAATTGATGGACACATATTGGAATTAGATTTTTTAGCCATTCTGGTGACTCCATATCTCAGGAATCTGGGGCCTAACTCCATCCTCCAGGATGACAACACTCTCCCCTACAGAGCCAGGATTGTCACAGAGTACCTCTAGATCTGAGCATGGAGAAGATGATATGTCTTGCTGTCAGTTCAGACCTCAAACCAATTTAACCTTTGTGGGATCAGCTTGGGCAGTCTATACATGCCAGAGTGACCAACACTGCCACACTGGTTGACTTTTAAGATATCCCGGAGGAGAAATGGGATGCCGTTCTACAGCAACATGTGACCAGGATGGTGACAACCATGAGGAGGAAGTGCCATGCTGTTATAGCCACATTTGGATCATTCACATTTGTAACAGGTATCATGTGGGATGGGAAAAAACTAGCTTAGTAGGTATGTGATGTAAACATGGTGATCTGAAATTCTTGAATACACTAGTACTGGGGCTTCCACACTGCTCTTCGTTTATTTCAGTGTTTATCAACCTTATAAAGCTGCAGTCTTATCATACATGAACAGAACAGTAGCTACATAACCTGCATGTCACAAGAAGGTTGGGAAGGCAAGAACAGAGCGTGTTCATAAAATGTTTGTCCATCATCCATGAGGATGCATCTCATTCTGCTGGGGGCTGTTTGATCACTATTAGTGGGCAACACATGTATTCTTAAAGGGCCATTCCACAATTACAGCTGTTACACACTCTACTGAGGTCCTTGTCAGAGTAAAATCAATAAAGTGTAAAAATAGCCAACAAGTAGTGTTTTTTTCCTTATTCCATTGGGAAGTGCAATTATCCAATTGACCAGGCACCTCAAAACAAAAGTGAATACCAACAGGAGAATATTGCAGGGCATTTTAGTACATTCTTGTAGGCACTATTCACATGTTTAGATATGTTGCTCATCCCACAGAAGCACAATCCTTTCTAGTTATACCTCATTGTAAAGGTAACAATGAGTGCCAAGGTTCATTTTTGTTTGAAAGAGCAGGGTAAAATCAAATCAAAGGTATCTGACAAAAAAATTATGATCAAAAACTATGCTTCTACTAGTATACAAATGCTATACTGAGATAAATATGTTTATACTTTTTTTCAGAAAGAGCTGTTTATATTGCATTAACTTGGGTCCACATCCATATTATTATGGTGTCTCTGAAGTGTACAAAGTGAGCGCTCTGAGTTTAAGGATGTACCACTTAGCTGGAGTGCTACTAGAGCACCATTTGGTATAAGTAAAAAGCACATAGAGTGTTTGTGTGTCTGTGTACAAGGAAAACAGCATAAATTGCAAGTGCTTGCTAAACTTTTTTATCAAGATGTAAATTCTAGCTAAATATCACTAGGTGCAGATAGGGGCTGGCTGATTAACTGCCTGTGGATTAGGGGTGGGACTGAATAAGCTTGAGCTTCTTCCCACTCCTTTTGAGTATGTTTCCAACATGACTATTGTATAATTGAATCTGCTATTCAACATGTTCAAGTAAATATATATATTTTTTAAATTGGTCAATGTTATTTTAGATAACAAATGCATACTAGCATAAACAATCGATTAGATGTTACAGCATGGGAAAAACAACGGTAATATTTGCTTTCTTATATTGGCTATATGAAATATAATTATTGTAATTATACTTACAAATAAATATACACATGTACACAATTTTGAAGTGGTTGCCTGTTGTTCAGTCATCATTTGACCAGAGCTCACTGGAGCCAATTGCAACTGAAAACATGTTAGAAATTGTCTAGAAGAAGTTTTTCTACTTCTTCTTCTGGTGTTTTGTTGGCAGTTGACAAACAATGTTGTAGTGGTGCATTACCGCTTCCAACAGATATGAGTGTAGATCAGGATAGGTAGGCCAAATAAAAAGA
The DNA here is from genome assembly GCA_028567055.1 of Leptatherina wallacei. Classification (NCBI taxonomy): domain Eukaryota; kingdom Metazoa; phylum Chordata; class Actinopteri; order Atheriniformes; family Atherinidae; genus Leptatherina; species Leptatherina wallacei. The sequence goes on along the minus strand of JAOXYM010000004.1, from coordinate 22,097,044 downwards.
AGATTTTTTGACTGCTGATGGCCACCTTCCTTTACAAGTGTAATCGAAGAGGAAGGCTGACATTTGAAATAATTTCTATGACACCTTGTAACCGCTAGATTTCACTAATTCTTACATAAGGTAACTTTAAAGAGGCTTTTTTGAAAGAAAAAAAATTTGTATTACTTCCAATTTGAACACTCTACGACTGTGTCCCATTTAAGGGTCTGCGCACCAGTGTTGTTTTCGTCAACAATGACAAAGACGAAATTATTTTGGTGACGACCCTTTTTTTCATGATGATAACGAGATGGTGACGAACTAAATGTTTCTCTTTAATGACGAAAACATGACGAGACGTGCAGGAGTTTTCATTGATGAGACGATACTAGACGAAAATGTTAGTGGGTGGTGTGTCAGACATTTAGAATCTGAGATTTTTGCCTGTTGTGCTGTAATCTATCTGTCAAAAGCTGCACCCGCTCCTTGTTCGGCCACGCCCCCCACCTGCATGCAGCACACTGCACAACACAGCTGCGATCAGTTAGACACACACACACACACACACACACACAGAAACGGTGTTGAGTTTATTAATTCATTGATGGAGCAGCTTCAACAAAGGGGCTTGTTATTGGGAAACAAAGAAATGATCTATGGACATACTTTCTTTTTCTTTTTTTCTTTTTTCTTTTTTTTTTTACACCTGTCTTGTCCAGCATTGTAGCAAGCAGAATGATTGTCTAGCTGCTGTTTTGTGCTGATCAAATTTACTTTATCAAGTAGAGCTTTATATGTATAAAGTCCCTCTTGAAAAATAAAATCTTTATTGTAGTTTTTAG